>JAAEAF010000863.1:0-200736 GCA_011037195.1 Triatoma infestans
GTGTGTAAACTAAGTTTGCTCTGTGCAAGTCTATGTTGTCACACTATCTGAAAAACACATCCTGAAGATGGGCGAACGCACGAAACCGGTCGATGACCACAAAATGAAGCAGGCTACCACGGAAAATATCTCTGATAAATACGTATCTTCAATGTTTACAATGTTTACTTAGTCTGCCTTTAAAAATAGTGGCGAGAATTTTACTTGTACACCTGTGCAGCCTTATGTGGACCGCTCTATGAGTAAATTTAAATTTAAACTTATTGATTGACCCTCCAATATTTTTTAAAATGAATTTTTTTTTTTCAGAAAAATATTTCAAATACAAGTGATAAGTTTCTATCTATGCAGCAAGCATTCCCATGTTTAAAGAAATCATTTTCGAGGAAATTCCCCCAAAAAATCCATAAAAAAAACACACTTCCGGTTAACTGATATTCTTCAAATTTAAATTACGTCTAATTTGTATTAATATTATATAGATGGTAAAAACCACATATTATATTGAAGTGGTACATTAAAAGAAAGCATAACATTAATGTGAATTCAATTTTCCTAGTAAAATATTTCAAATAAAAGTGATAGGTATTTATGTATATAGTAGGTTGTGACTACAGTTAGTAGCGCCCTAGGTAGCGAAGGACGGAACTAAACGGCGTGGGAACTTGAAGCGTGCTTACCACACGTCCCCGCATTATTGTTATATGCTACTAACTGAAGGGAGATATAGTAGTTGTACATACAAAGTTTAATTAAAATCGTTTGGGCAGTTTTTCTTAAAATATTACGTAAAACTGAAAAAAAAAAAACAAGATTCAGTAGGTCGCTCTTGCGGTTGATGGATTTTGACTTTTGAACGAAATGTTAGTGTCAGTTTTTTCGTTTCTGAGGTATTCTGATAACTCTTTCTCTCACACACTCTCACTCTCTCTTAATCTCTATCTTTCACTCACACACACATACACACAGTTACAGACTAAATTTTTCCATACTGAAGGGAGACCTCAAAACATATATTTCCGGTGAGAATACAATATTTAAAGTTTGACACGATCGCAGTACATCCTTCCTCGAATTGTAATTAAAAAAAAAAAAAAAACCCTAAACCCTGTGGCGCAACAGCCCACGAAGCGCCAAGGCTTGCCAGACGGCGATTTGAATGCGGGGGCGTGTGGTAAGCACGCTTCAATTCCCACGCCATTTAGTTCCGTCGTTCGCTACCTAGGGCGCTATCTGTAGCTTCCCACTTTTCATCACTTTATCAGCCCTAACCGAAGTGGGTGCTAGGGAACAAGCTGACACTTGCCTGGATGGCGAGTCAGGGGGGGTTCCTTGGCGACAAAAGGGCGGAAACCCTGGCGAGGGAGGGCTCGAAGGATACCTTTATAGACTGCGAGCCCATTCTGTGGGTTGTCCAGGAGCCTCATTCACGCTTCTATCAAGGAATGGATCGAAGACCAGCGTCTGCGATGGTGAGATAGAACGGCAGGGCAGAGGCAGGCTAAATTCTTTGTTACAAGACATTTACCTACATTCACCAGGGATTTATTGAACCATAGGATATAAGGCTAATAGTGGGTCTACTAACAGGCATTGCAGCCTGAATAGGCACATGCACCATCTACAACTTTAGTAAACCCCGGTACACATCCTTTGTGAGTGTACCGGCCTGGCGAGGACAAGGTTTCTCCAACTGGAAACTAGCAATCCCAAAGCCACAAGCTTCATGACGGAGCCACTTTCAGCATTGCTAGGCCTGATTAAGAGGGCAATGCTGAGAGATGTACTATAAACCCAGAGGATCCACAGTAGACTTCTCAATGAAGGTCGCAGTGAAAAGAGGCGTGGCCCTCCCCAATCTAATCTAACCGTAGCTTCCCCCTTTTCAACACCGACGTTGCTGTCAAGGGAATTGAACCCTGAATTCTCGCACGAAAGGCGAGTGTGCTAGCCACTAGACCAACGCGTGAGGTTATTATAATTTAAAAGATATTATCTATTAACAAATTTACTTAAAATTTGCAAAATTTTAATTAACTTTAATATTATCTGTATATCTAAACTAAAAAAACGGAAAAGACACTTGAGCTTCACTTTCCCTCACGTTTGAAACAAAATGCCACTTTTGGTTGACCTGCAATTCTAGCAACGGTTCTAATGTATATTAATATTATATAAATGTTAGAACCCATAGATTGTATTAAAATGATACTTTGGAAGTAAGCTTAACGTTACTGTTCCTCTCAGAATCCCCCAAAAAATCAATTTTCTTAGGAATATGTTTAAAATAAAAGTGATAGGTATTCCTACTTATAGATAGTATACGAAGTTTAAAGCCCTTAAGTCAGAGCCGTTCACGAGAAAACCCCGAATAATTGAAAACAAAAATTAAATAAAATAACGATTTAGTAAAGTGGCAGTTTCGGTTAATTGATTTTGCTCCAAAAATTTTCGTGTCAAATGCCGGTGGTATTCCAAAACTTTAATATCAACTTTGAGCATCCATCCAGCAATTTTTCGTTTTTGAGATATTTTTCTCCACAAATAACGCTGAAAACTTTTTGAGCCCCTCAAAACAAGTATTTCCGGTGCAAAATTCAATTTTGGAAATTTAGCCACAGATCACGAATGCTTTCTTTTAAGATTAAGTAAAAACATATTTTTTTTTTTGTTTTAGAGTCACTTCAAAATTGTTTTTAGGAGAAACAAAAAGATAAATTTGTGAATCTAACTGTAACAGCAACCAAAGAGAGTGAGAAGACAACCAAAGAGAGAAGAGAAACGAACCCAACCACTCTCTCGGACTGGAGTGGGAGAAACACATATATATAGAGCGACGGGCAGTTCAGAAGGCGGACAGTTCGATACAGTTCAATATACTTCACTGTAGTTCATCATCTCGCCAGTCACTTCGTGTCATTTTCATAATATAATGGGATGTGTTAGGTGGTGAGAATTTAGGACTGGTTGATGAAAGACTGGGTTAACACTGGTTAACTATGTATAATAATAAAGAGACACAGTCTGCCTGGACTTTACAGTAGAGAATGGTTAAGGTAGAATGGTATGAAAATGATACGAAGTGACTGGCGAGATGCTGAATTATAGTGAACTATATTGAACTGTATCGAAGTGTTGCCCTTCTGGACTGTCCGTCGCTCTATAATATATGTTTCTCCCATTCCAGTCTGAGAGAGTGGTTGGGTTTTTTCTCTTCTCTTTACTCTCTTTGATTGTCTTCTCTCTCTTTGGTTGCTGTTACATCATCCCCTCTCCATGATAGTAGATAGTAGATAGAAAGAGAGTAAAGAGAAGAGAAATAAACCCTTCCATTCTCTCGGACTGGAGTGTGAGAAACTGTATAAATACAGCGCCGGACATTCCATGGAAATACAGTTCAACATACAGTTCGATACAGTTCAATATAGTTCACTATAGTTCATCATCTCGCCAGTCACTTCGTGTCATTTTCCTACCACTCTACCTTAATCATTCTCTATTGTAAAGTCCAGGCAGACTGTGTCTTTTTATTATTATACATAGTTAACCAGTGTTAACCCAGTCTTCTCATTTCATCAACCAGACCTAAATTCTCTCCACCTAACACATCCATTATATAACTGGAATGTAACATATCCTCATAAAACAGTAAGAGAATCTAAATAAGGTTACCGAATTGATTGAAGTGTGTAGAAAATATTTTGCAAGGGGAATGGAGGAATCATTGAACCCGTACATAGAAGTGTAGGAATTCTGCTATAATGTAAAGAGGTAACGCTAACGAGCGCCGTAGAATTCTTTGTCGAAAAGAAAATTCTGTCTCTGATTGATCGTGTCCCTTAATAAGGGGAGGCACTGTGGATGATTGTGAAAGAAAGAGTACTATCCAAGTGTGGAGTGAGGAGAATACTGTAATATGAGATAGAGAAGCACAGAGAGAGAGAGAGAGAGAGAAATAGAAAGGCTGGAGTAGAGAATAGTAAATCACCTCCATCGGTGGTTGTATATAATGGTTTGCGGAGGATGGGATGTCCCAACTTCGTCACTAGAGACCCAGTTACCCAGCCAAGCCTCTATCATCCTGTACTACCTCCTGCCCTTCTCCCGGTCGTTCCATTCTTTCCTCTAGGAAATGAGCCATCTTCCTTTTCTTTTCTTTCTTCTTTATATAGTGCTTCTCTTCCTGCTATTTCTGCAGCTCTGAACTTCCAGTTTTTCTTCTATACTCACTTAATGTTATTGATATTTTTTTTGTTTTGAAAATCTAAATTTCTAGTGTTTTTAATTATTGGAGAGTGTCTACATAAATTTATGTTAATCGTTTTCTTTCATGTGCTGCTATTTGCAAAATCATTATTCACCAAAAGTTTCTACATTTTCATTTAACTTGTTCCCACGTGGACAAAATGAAAGAATAATATTTAAAGACCGGCAATAAACGTCATAAATAGGACCGGCTATAGGAAGTGCGAGACTCAACAAAGCATTTCTCAGGAGGATGTTTATAATTTTTTTTAATGGCAATCCAAATTAGGGTGGGCATATGATAAGCTGAGTCCTCATGGGTTGGTCTAGTGGCTAGCGCACTCGCCTTTCGTACGAGCATTCAGGGTTCGATTCCAGTGAGGGCAAAGTCGATGATGACCAAGCATCGTGATGAAAAGTGGGAAGCTACCAATTAGTAGTGCCCTAGGTAGCGAAGGCCGAAACTAAACGGCGTGGGAACTGCGGCGTGCTTACCACCCGCTCCTTGGGAAGGGTATTGCTAAGTGGTTAGCGTACTGGACTCCCACGCTGAGGACCTGGGTTCGAGTCCAGCTGTGCTACCCTTAGAATTTATTCCTAGGATCCTCTACAGCTCACTGTCCGGTGATGGACAGCGTTGTCTGTAACGAGAGAACACTGTCCGGAAGCCGGCAGAGCACTGAGAAGGCTCCGGGCGCCAATGACCATAGATAGATATTGACGCGCCTTAAATTAACAAAAAAAAAATACCGCACGCTTTTAAATCGCCGTACAGGCAAGCCTTGGACCCTTCATGAGCTGTTACGCCATAGGTTTTTTACTTTCTCTTACTCCTAGTAAGAGGAAGTATTGTAATCGTGTCAAATTTTCGATATCGAGTTTTCACCGGAAATATCAGTTTTGAGGTCCCCTGAGTCCAAAAAAGTGGTTTTTAGCGATGTCTGTGTGTGTGTGTGTGTGTGTGTTGTATGTTGTATGTGTTGTATGTATGTGAACAGCATAGCTCAAAAACGAAAAATCGTAGAAAGTTCAAACTTGATATTCCGTTTAGTTATCACCATGGGATCTGACAGTGCGTTATCTGTCAAAATTCCTCAACCGGAAGTACCACTTTACTAGTTGTTTTTTTACGTTTTTGCAATTTTCTCAAAAATGGCTCCGAAGATTTTCTTTAAACTTGCTATATCAACTACACATACAAAGAGCTACAACTTTTATTTGAAACATTTCTCCAGGAAAATTCATTTAAGGGCACTTCTGGGGGAGTGGTGGGGTTAGGTTTTCATCTTAACTGCTGTTTCAGTATATTAGACAATTCTGTCATCTAGATAATGTTAATTAGAATTAAATATGTTGTTGAAATTCGAGTTTGAAAAAAAATAGATAACCGGAAGTGCGTTTTTACTGAAATATAATTTTCAGTTTTCTGGTATTTTCTCGAAAATGGCTCCAACGATTTTCTTTAAACCAGCGTTGTTAACTATACATATAAAGAGCTACAACTTTTATTTGAAACTTTCCCCTGATAAATTCATTTAAGAGGACTTTTGGGGGAGGGGGTTATGTTTTTCTTTAAAATGCTATCACAGTTGATTATACAATTCTGTCATCCAAATTGAAATAACTAGAAATTAATATATGACCCAAATTCCGAGTTTCAAGGAAATTAGTAAACCGGACAGTTTTACTGGACAGTGTTTTCACTTTTCGACGAATTTCATTAAATTTGGTACACTAACTATAAAATTTGTCAATTATAATTTTGAGTACTGGAGTAAGAGAAAGTTGTGTGAGTGTTTCACACCAGATTTTTTTTTCATAAGCTCAAGTTCAGCTAGTACCAAAGAAGTATTCATAATGAATGAACTTGATTAAAGATTGTTTTCCTTTTTACTTTTTCTTACTGCTAGTAAAAGAGGAAGTATTACAATTTTGTCAAATTTTCCATATCGAGTTTTTACCGGAAATATTCGTTTTAAGGTCACCTGAAACCCCCCAAAAAAGTGGTTTTTAAAAAATGGTTTAGCTCAAAAATGAAAAAAAAAATCACAGAAAGTTCAAACTTGATATTCCGTTTAGATATCTCACCATGGGACCCGACACTTTTTTTTTTTTTTTACGATTTACTCCAAAAATGGCTCTAACAATTTTCTTTAAACTTTATATATCAACTATTTACAGAGTTAAAATTATTTATTTGAAATCTTTCTCCGGTAAAATTCATTTAAGAGCACTTTTCGGGGAAGAGTTGGTGAGGTTTTACTCTAAAGTGCTATATCAATTTATTACACAAATAATATTAATTCAAGAATTAAATATTATGTTGTTGAAATTCCGCGTTAGAAGAAAATCGGGTGACCGGAACTGTTTTTTTTTTTCAAGAAAAGAATTTTTCAGTTTTCTTCTATTTTTTTTCTAAAAACGGCTCCAACGATTTTCTTTAAACTAAGTATGTGAACTACACATATAATGAGCTACAACTTTTATTTGAAACATTTCTCTTGGTAAAATCATTTTCGGGGATTTATGGGGGTGGTATGGGATTATGTTTTCCTCTAAAGTGCTACCTTAGTTGATTAACAATTAATTATTCTACTATCTAGACAAAATTAATTATAAATAAATAGATTGCCAAATTTTTCGAGTTTCAAGAAAATTAGAAAAACCGGAAGTGCTTTTTTACTGAACAGTTTTTTTTTTTCCAGTTTTTGCGAATGTGGGAAAACATCGACGAAATTTATTATACTTATTATAAAATTTATTAATTACAATTTTGAAAACTGGAATAAGAGATAGTTACGTGAGTGTATCACATCAGATTTTTCTGATTCATTATCTGTTTATATTTGCTATTATCATTTTATTTATTTATTATTATCATTTATTTATGCTCGAGCTTATTTTTTTTTTGCAAACGTGAAAATAAAAAACAACCAAGAAAAGAAAAATGAAATAAATGCAAGTTATAAAAAAATTAATTTCCAATCTCTTCACCTCTTTGACTTTCATGATTACAACACGTTTTTTTTTTTGGATATAAAGGTAGACTTGTTATTGACCAACCTTTGAAAAAAAGAACGAAGAGACATGGAATTGAAAGCCCATTAATTAAAAAATATTTTATAAAATTTGATAAGTTACTACAAAGGAACAGATTTAGTGAGAAATGAAGTTACTCGTACTTTAAATTTTTGAAAATTATTGTTTTAATTTTGAACTCCAAATATGACGCGATCCTTTTTTATTAATTGGCCATAAAATATTATCATCTGAAGAGCGGGTGCGCACTCGCAACTTTTTGTTGCGCAACTATTTTGTCTCTCCTATGAAATCTCTACAATTATATGAGAGTGCGCACACGTAGCGACGCGACAGCAGGGCGATGAAACTTTCCCCATTCTATTGTTCTACTAGTACATGCGCAGACGGACGACAAATTAGTTGCCCTCGCCATTTATATATAAAGCTATAGCTTATAATATCTTTATTTAAGTTATCTGTTACTATTATCTGTTAAAAATGGCGTATAGCAAGGGATGAAGACATTGATAATGGATTATTGATACATGACTGTGTGTAATGACAGGGCTCAGAATCCCACGTAGCTCATCAAACGATGTAGTGCTCATGCGAAAATGACCAAAGAATTTCTCAGGATAACATTGTAGATCTTCAAACATCAAAGCAAATTTTCCTTTAATTAGTCTTACACGAGTTTAGAGGGTGAACCCAATACTTCTTTTTCCTAAGATTTCTTCTGCGTCGAATCAAACGAGAATTACCACGGCTGTCTCCGTTGAATCCATTTTTAACAAGTTACTTTTGATTCAATACCACCAAAATGACAACTGCAAAAAAAAGAAGAAGGAAACAGTTGCTTATCGTGTGCGTACTCAAACAAACCAAGGCAACAGGAAAGCGACAGAGACAAAATAGTTGCGCAACAAAAAGTTGCCAGTGCGCGCCCGCTCTAAGGATAATTTATTGTTCTTTCGATTGGGGTAATTAAACTTGCTTTAGAGCTAATTCTGATGTAGAACCATCCCCTTAAATATGATGGCCAGTTCGACGTGGTTCATCTTATATAGTAGAAGTCTGGGTAGTAATAATTTATGATACGGTCTGTGTTTTGCCCACGACTCCAGGTTTATTCTCTCTTGCAGTTGTAATTCCCGAATAAAAGTACATTGGATTCCCACCAATTAAGTTTTCTATTGCGTACCTAATTTTACCCAATCTTCTTATCAAAGAAATTACCTTACAATGACTCCTTTAATAATTTATTATTTTAGATTACCTAGGGTCCGGGTGTTTGAGTAGTTTTAAATCATATTTCATGTGCAATCAATTTCACTGAATTTAAGATTGGGAAAGTTAGGATAAATGATACAATAGTATCTAGCTCATTTATAGGTATTGCATAAATTACAAAACTTTAATTGAATGAATCATATTGGTAATATTATTAAAAATGTAAGTTTTATATATATTTTTCCAGATAATCTAGTTTGAGCAATGACTTTCTGAATTTTGAATAAAATATTTTTCTTCTTAGTATGGGTTCTATCTCTCGGTATGGGTTCCCTTAAAAAGGCCATTCCAGACATTTCTCTCTTCTGGAGTCGAGCTCTTCTGCTTCAGTCCATGCCTTTCATTCGGAAAACTTCTTCAACACCTTCTTTCCAAGTAACTCCTTGGTCTTCCTCTGCTTCTTTTCCCGTGAACGCTTCTTTCCTAGGTTATACTGGCAATTCTTGCTTTATGTATTCTTAACAAGGGGTACTTGTTGCATGTAGGCACTTGGGAAGTATCGTCCTACCGGTCACCACAGCTCACTATACCGTGCACACTCACCAAAACAGTAAACAATACAGCCACTTAGGAACACACAGACCACAAAAACCACAAAGACAGTACAATACGCACATCTTAAGGTTGTCGCCCCTAACTTAATAGCCATAATGAGGCAGCCCCTTCAACAAGGTAGAGGTTGCTCTGGGCCAGTCCTTCACCCAACCGAAAAGAAATGATATAATGGTAGATTTTATAATTGCTGTAAAGTAATTATTGCACTGACGAACCTGAAAGATCTAGTTGTGTCCCCCCCCCCCGGAGCCTTCTCCAATGTACAGCCGGCCCTCCAAGCAGTGTTCTCTAGTTAGAGACAACAGTGCCCATCACCGGACAGTGAGTTGTAGAGGCTTCTATGAAGAGAAAATTAAGGGCAGCAAGCTGGATTCAAACCCGAGAGCTCCGCGTTGCTAGTCCTGCGCGCTACCACTGAGCTAATCCCTTCCTTCTCCCTCGGCTTTCGCCGATTAACTAGAGAAGGAAACGCTAGTTTGTGTAGTATGTTTGTCCTTGTCTGTAAAGGGTAGAATGTATGATAAGTGTATTGTGTAATATTCTCAACAAAGTGCATGAAGTATATGAGCTATGGTCGCTAATCCCCAAGTAACTGCATGCAACAGATACCGCTTGCGAGGGCTATGATTAAAGCTAACAAAAGAATGAAATATTTTTTATTTAATAAATAATGGGTTACACAGACTGAATCTGGTTGTAAAGCTCTGTAAAAATGGTGGAAATCTGGGGTTATGCAATTCTAATCCATTTAAATAACTGTTAAAACTCACTCCTAGAGTATTAGCCGCTAAAGCACATTTAATTACACCAATCGTAAGAACATTATTTAATTTTCCTGAAATAAAAAATTAAATATATGACGCAACCAGCCTATGAAGGAGACCAGGGTTTGCAACGACGGCAATTTTTGTTGGGAAGCAGGTGAGTGGTTAAGCATGCCGTGTGATTCCCTCGCCGTTTAATTCTGACTCTCACTACCTAGGTGCGCTACCATCAACTGTAGCTTCCCACATTTTCTCACAATTGCTGGGTCAACTCCCACTTTGCGCCCCCTTTTAGGGGAATTGAACCCTGAAATTCTCGCACCAAAGCCGAATGCACTGGCCACTAGACCAAAGCTCACCCTCAAAGCATGAGGGTTGCAAATAAAGTATCAAGATTAAAAAAAAAAAAAAAAATGTCATTATTAGAATTGTTATTTTTTATTGTTAGAGAAAGTCGTGTGAGTGTTTCATAATATATATATATTTTTTTTTTACTTATTAAACTTGGGAAGAAATAATCAAATTAATGATGCGTAAGAATGACATATCATAGATATATTGGAGGGAAGATTAAATAGAATAATTAAATATAAAAGTAAAGTAAAGTAATGCCTATTTTTTCAGGCGGGCTTAACGTCCAACTATCAAATTAGGTGTCGTGGACGGGGACGGAAGCACCTACTTTACTATTAACATTTTTTAAACAAATATAAAATTTAGTTATACGCTGGACTCGAACTGGGGTCCTCCCACTTACAAGTCCATGCTCATAACCAATACACCAACACCCGCCCCAATAATTAAATATACTTTCTTCCACATAATAAATTTTGTTTAATATAATTTGTACAATGTAAGGGATATATAATAATAATACATATATTATGTATCATTTAGCAGACATTGTTTTAAAACAAAAGAATTTTATTTATGGATTGTGTAAAGTAACATGTTTGAATATATAACTACAAATGGAAATTTGAAATTTTAGTGTGTGAGTTTGTAAATATATATATGTTATGTACTGTGTGTGCGTGCGTGTGTGTATGTGTGCATGTGGGAAATAGCATTAACACACATGTACTCAACAAACGGAAATGTGAGATACTCTTGGAATTTCAATTGGGTCAATGCCTGTTTGTAGTATGTATATACGTATATATATGTAACAGTTTTGCATGTTGAAAGCGTACACTCGAATTGTATTTCGTACTGTTGAATTCGTTTAGTTTTGTGTAGTAAAATGTTGAGGAAGGAAATCGTTTTCTACCTTTCAATTCTATGTGCTAGAAGCAAAATCTTCCTTCATTTTGCAAACAATTTACCACTTGCGTATAAAACTAAAAAAATAAAAAGAGAAAATACTATTCTTTCAAGATTTGTTTATTTTTCAACAAGGACTTTAACCCCCCCCCAAAGTAAACTTTGCTAGATAATCAAATTTGCTAAGTTTTCTTTTACCACTTTTCTATCGGTTTTTGGTTTTTACTTCCTTTTATTCCGCTAACAGGAAGTATTGCAATTCATGTCAAATTAGTTATCGATTCTTCACTGATAATAGGGCAAAGATAGGGAGAGATGATGCACATTTCAAATTTTAGACCTGAATCAAAATATAGGAAATGTATTAAAGCGGTAATGCGTATAAAACATATTTCAACTACTATTATCTACAAAAAAAAAAAAAAATCTTATTTTTCAAAATAAGGACATTTTCATTTATTCCAGAAACAAAATACAAGTACGCCACACATTTGGCCATCTCTCCTATTATGGTAGGATAGATGTCGCACCATAGGTAGGAAGACCTCTCCTCTGTGAAGGTAACATGGCTGATCGACATGAAACTTGATAAACACTATTGGTTACGAGTCCAACTTTAACGACAGCTGGAAATCTTTCATTTCAATTGCAATTAATATAGTATATATATTAAAAAAAAAATTTACTAAGCATTATGAAAATTCAGGTATTCACCCAGATATAGCTGATGCGTATAAATATTCGTAGAACACAGAAGAACACACAAAATAACTGAAGAATTTTGCAATACGTTCGCTTCTGATCTCTCTATTCCTGTAATAACTTCCATGACGTCACGTGGTGGCAAACAAGAGAAGTAAAGCGTGCGTCATCTCTCCTACCCCCGTCATCTCTCCTAGCTTTACCCTATATGTTTTAAAGGCCTCCTTTGTTCAAAAAAGTGGTTTTTAGAAAATTATATATATAGGGTCTCCCTTTAAACGGCCACTTTTAAAACTTGGTCCTTGTCCTCCCTGTTCCAGCTGCTACTGAACATCTCATTCACTTTTTCTCCTTGTTAGATTGCCAGATTTAAACCCCTCTTAAATGTTTTCTTTGGGGATATCTCAAAGAAAAAATTTATGTCAGGGACCCCAACAACTCCAGAAGCACTTAGAGAAGACTTAATTCAAACCTGCTTAGCAATTCCCGCAGATACGGTTAGCAACTTCATCTACGGTTGGGCAGCGACTGCGCTTGTGCCGGTTAAACCGAAGAGGTCATTTTGAATAAATAGGAAATTTTTTTTATAGATTTTTGTAAATAAACTGGAATATTGTTTTGTTTTAATGATGTTTTACCTGGTTTTTTAAGTCCCTTATGGTTTTAAAATAGGTTTTAAGTGTTATCAGCATATGAACTCTCTTATTTATTAGAAATTGATAAGAAAATCTGCTTTTAATTTTAGTTTATGAAACAAAGAAATATGAAAAAAAAAGACGAAAATTTAGTCTTTATGAATGAATATCTTGGCAACGGTTTGAAATATTGAAGTGAAATTAACGGCATTTTTCTTCGTTTTTTTTTAGTAGTTTTCAATACAGTAGTAAAAAGTGGGGATCGAAAGGAAATCGCAACTTTCAATCACCGATTTCTGGTGTAAGGTGGCAATAAAATTAAATAACATTAACACCATCATAAACTGAAGGCAAATACTTTAACAAACGTTATGTTCACTTTTTTGATATCTTTCTTCGTTTAAGAGTTATTTCAAAAGTGGCCCGTTTAAATGGGACAACATATATATATATATAGTCAGCCACAATAAAATGGGACCCTTAATTTTTCAATTAAGATTACCACTTTCCCGATTCTTGATATAAAATTAATATGAAGGTTACTTTATAGGAAAGGAGACCCTAAAGATCCAGATAAAATAATATGGTTTGTAACTCACAGAATATATTTATCTACACGCACAATGTAAACAAATTTACACTCCAAATTTAGGTCTCATCCATTAAGAACGAGATCAAAGATGCCCAGAGATCTATCTAGTTCTGCAGAAATATTATTTAAGCCTAATAACTAATGGCCTCTATGCTGGTGCCTTCTACGTTTATTTGTGCGAGAAGTCATGTTTGGTGTTTCTTATTGATTCAGAATCGTGAGTAAAAGGTCAAGAATTGTTAGCGAAGTATCAGTAACTGGCTGTTCGGCCCTTTCAATATAGATCATTGTCTGGCAATATTGGCCATTCAGAGGATGTTGTGCCAAACATTTCGTTGCATTCATTTGGATCATTCACGGTTTTCACGAGGCTTTAAATGTATCAAACGTGGTGGTTGAGTTGATGAGCATTATACATTGATTGGACAGACTATTGGAAAACAGAGAATAGTTAGCTCTCAGACAGAGAGTTCTTTTTGAGGTCATCTTTGTGGAGAGCTTGATTTGGTAATATAAAACAAACAAAAAACTTATCTTTACTAGGACCATTGGGAGTGCTGTACTTTTTTAGATATTGAGAAAGTTTCGCAGATACACATTGTTTCATTCCGTATATCCTTTATGAAATGCGTAGTGGTAAGTATATGTCTAATGTAGTTATCTTATTTGATTGTTTCTAGAAGTCAGATCTTGCCTTGTTACTCTTATATAAAATTAGAACCCAAATAGTGAATGTGGCCATTTGTCGGATAAGTTTTGTTTTGTTTCGGTTGATCTTTGTGGCGCCCTGCCATTGATGTCTAATTGAGATAATCCTATGTCCAAAGCATCCCTTGCCGGTCTATATCAGAAATTTTAATAACCTTGAAGTTTCTTAGCTTCTAAACCTTCTCCGAATGATAGGGTTGCAATCAATTAGGAAATATAATGGAGTCTTCTCATCCCGCCCACAGAATCTCTAGGCGTCATCATATTTCTTGGTTCAACTTTTTCAGATAATCTGTGAAGGAAAGAGCTTGGCTGAGAATAAGGTTAGTGCGGGATAGCATCGCAATGTCCTTGTTTCGATAGTTTCTTTCAGTGAGGATTATGATGTGATGTGAACCTTGTCCACTGGCTTCGAGTATCCGGTGCTTCGCCTAAACACTCCAGCCTCAACCTCACAGGTGTGATCGAATTGCCCGTATATCTTGGATGCCGGTCAGTTTAATAGTATCAATGCCAAGATTAATAAACTGAAACTTATAATATCCTTGGCAAGCATGTCTAACAAGATTTGAGTGTCTATTAAAAATACTAAAAATTCTAATTCATTTTATAGGGAGGGAGCTTATATTATTTGAGTAAGAAATAGTTTGAATTATTAAATAGTTTATAAAGTGTCCCAAACAGTGACCAAAATTAGAATATGGGATATTTTGCATATTTTTAGATATTAAAACTAATCACATTTTAAGTTTTATGGCTTCCATACGACCACGAATAGATCGATACTATTAGGGGCTTTTTCACTATCAGTTTTAAATATTTACTTTGTATTTAAGCAAACAATATTATAGAATCAGGAAACTTGGATGCTTAAAAAGCTTCTTATCTCTCACTATTAACTTTTTTTTTTTTTATTATTATTATTTTACTCGTATTTTGAGGGTAGACATGAATTTTTAATGGGTCGATAAGGCAAAAGCCATTATTTATAATTTATGAGTTTGTAATAAAGAGATATTTATAATTTATATAAATTACATTATATATAAATTAAATGATTTAATGTATTGAAAATGAGGGTGGGTTCGCAATGCTGGATAACATCCGGTATTTTATCCGTCGTAGCATGGCATATTAGTTTTGTTCCTGACCGGTTTCGGATTTTCATCCATTGTCAGAGCAAATTCACTAAGTTCGTGTAGAGAGTGCACTTCAACGAATTGTTTCTGTAGACTCACACTTGTTGGTTCTATATAAGTGGGAAGGTTATAAGGTTATGTTACTATTTTCTAATGTCTAATCACGATCTATAATAATTCCACTTTGTCATGAAAAACACACACACACACACACACACATAGTAACATAACCTTATAACCTTCCCACATATATACAACCAACAAGTATGAGTCTACAGAAACATTTCGTTGAAGTGAA
Organism: Triatoma infestans; assembly: GCA_011037195.1. Classification (NCBI taxonomy): domain Eukaryota; kingdom Metazoa; phylum Arthropoda; class Insecta; order Hemiptera; family Reduviidae; genus Triatoma; species Triatoma infestans. Next base: position 15,213 of record JAAEAF010000863.1, read on the forward strand.
CTCTCTACACGAACTTGGTGAATTTGATCTGACGATGGATGAAAATCCGAAACCGGTCAGGAACAAAACTAATATGCATGCAACGATGGATAAAATACCGGATTTAATATGTTCTTCATGGCAAATATGCTGATGGTGAGTTGCATCTCATGAATACGTGATGGAGAGAGAGTGCGAGGCGCTAACCGCCCGGATGAATATAACGTAGTTTTCTTCTTCATGTCATAATATCCTGTGAACTCTAGCCACAGGAAAAATGTGCTATTTCCTTCTCCGGAAGTGATATTATACTCTGAATTCTTGCGGTTTAGCGGTACTTTAAACGGATCAAATGTGGTGGTTGAGTTGATGAGCCTTATATACTGATTGGACAGACAATTGGAAAACAGAGAATAGTGTCAGAGAGTTCTTTTTGAGGTCTTCTTTGTGGAGAGCTTGATTTGGTAATATAAAACAAACAAAAAATTTATCTTTCATAGGACCCTTTGATTTGGGAGTACTATACTTTTCTGAATATTGAGAAAGTTTGTAAGATACACATTGTTTCATTCCATATATCCTTTATGAAATACGCAGTGGTAAGTATATGTATAATGTAGTTATCTGTACATTCTAAGTCGCTAAATGTTGAGCTAATATTCTAGGTCGCTAAATGTTAAGCACCGATATTCCAGCCAACTAGAGTCCAGCTACTCTCCTTCTACTCTACTCTTGGCCTTTCTGACCCTCCCCTCTTATATATTGTGCCAGGACAGTACTATGCATGTATTGATGATAAACGTATCAGCGGATGTCGATAAGTTATTGGCATTTAACAATATCGCTTTGCTCTTAGTTAAGCATGATGGGAACTGTCTGTATGTTAAAGACAAGACTGGTGCAGACTATATGCGTTGGGCACTACAATTTATTTATTATGTCATTCACAGTCAGGTTCTTTTGAAATTAATGGCTTTCTGGCATCAAATATGAATGCGTACATTCTTAAATAAATTTAAACTATTTTTCTAAGTAAAGCTTAGGAACTCATCATTTTCCATTATTTTCTTTTTGTAAGAAATATTAGGGTTCTGTGTCAAATTTTTTTGAAATTGTATTTTCCGTGGAAAAGATTTTGATGAAGTTCCCTGAATATAAAAAAAAAAATAAGATTTTTAGCGAGTGATCTGAATATGTGCGCGTGCGCATGTGTATATGTGGACAGCAAAATAATTCAAATTTGATATTCCATTTAGGCAACACACAATTGCATTAATACGAAAGTTTTAGTCAACCAATCAACTCGCGATTTTTTTTTGAACATTGATCCAACGAGTTTATTTATACTTCGTACACTATCTAAACAGATAAGTGCCTATCACTTTTTATTTGAAACATTTTTTTTACCCGAAAAATTATATTTTTGGTGGGATTCTAAAAGAATAGCGATATTTAAACTTACCTAATAGAAAAGTATTTTGTTGACCATTCATTTTATGGAGTTATGAATAAATTTAAGCTTTTCCATTGAAATATCACTTCAATATAATGGTCTGGTTCTACGCCATTATATTATAATATTCAAGTACTGTAGAAGCACTGTTAAAATTCTAAGTTCGAGGAAAAGCGATTAACCGGAAATATAAATTATAGTATATAAATATAGAATGTAAAAATTCGATATTCCGTCTGGGCTTGGTTCCGTCTGGATTAAGTAGGTTTATACTAAAACCCTATTACATATCATAAATATTGTCCCGTCTACTTAATGTTTTTCCGCTAATAATATTTACTTGTCATCCTTATTACAGTTGGTCATGCATTATAATCGTACCACTTTCATGGAAATATTTATTCAAACTCTTTATAATCACGAAACTTAAAAAAAACTAATGAAGAAAAAAAAAAGAAAAGAAATCTGGTTGTATAAAATACTCATATCCCTTATTTTTAATTTAAGAAACTTCAACATCTATGGTCATTAGCTCCCGGAGCCTTCTCAGTGCACTGCCGGCCTCCGGACAGTGTTCTCTTGTTATATACAACAGTCCATCACCGAACAGTGAGCTGTAGTGGCTCTTAGGAAGAAAAAAAATCTAAGGGTAGCACTGGACTCGAACCCGGAACCTCCGCGTGGGAGTCCGACGCACTAACCACTTAGCTAATCCCTCCCCTTATATCCTTTACTATTATTCCAATTGACCAATTTTCTTCAAATTTACTTAAAGGTTAATTTTTATAAAAATACAAATAAATATGGTGAACTACTTAATAATATATGTCAGTTTCTGGACATAACGGATTGGTTTCTTGAATATGAGTACCAAAAATATCGAAAAATATATTCTGTATTGTCGTTATAATGGATGTATTTAGGTGGAGAGAATTTAGGTATGGTTGATAATATAAGAAGAAGACTTGGTTAACGCTGGTTTACCTTATATATTAATTAAGTGACACAGCCTGCCTGGACTTTACAATAGAGAAATGTTTTATGGTAGAATGGTATGAAAATGACACGTAGTAATTGGATGTATTGAACTGAATTCAACTGTCTTTCTATGGACTGCCTGTCGCTATACTTATACAGTTTCTCCCACTCCAATCCGAGAGAGTGGTTGAGCTTCTCTTTGCTCTCTTTGGTTGCTGAGCTTCTCTTTGGTTGCTGTTACAGTCGTAAATCTAATTAAACGATTTCCTATAAAATTTGGAATACCATATATTATGTTGGGTTTAGAAACATACATGTATTTTATTTGAAGGAGCACCTTGTGGGGAAAATGTAACGTTACAGCTTCCACAGAATCTACAAAAATAAAACCAAGTTTCCAAATTTTTCCATAAAAAAAAATGTATCATATAAAAGTGAATGGCATTAATGTTTGAAGATAGTATACGAAATTTAAAGAAAAATGTTGGCGCCATTTTCTAATAAATTAGGAAAACTGAACCAACTATTCTGTAGATACACATTAAAAGCCATCGGTGTTTGGCGCAAATGATTAATATAAACAAAATATCAAATTTAAACTTACTGCGATGTTTTTTTATTTTTGAGAAATTTGTACATACATACACACACCATTTGCCCCCCACCCCCCCATAAAAAAATTACTTCTGGAAAAAACACAATTACTACACAACCGTCATTGCTTGATATTATTAAACAAGGACTAGGAAGTAGTAAATATATTAGAATGAATTTCTAACTGTAAGGTATCGTTTCATTTCGTTTATTTTCTTAAATATTAAATGTAATTTTCTGTTTAGTAGAGATTCCAAACACTCTACTAAAAAATAAGCTACTTATTTGCAAGAGATGGTCGTGAGGCCCATGCTACTTTACGCTGTTCCATCCTGGAGAATAACTTGCAATAGCAATAAAGAAAAGCTCTACAAATAGGTAATATAAAACAAATTATGGAAGATTCTTCTCGACCGTTCTTATATGAAGGAAAAGGATTGTGAGATTCGGTCTTTTTAAAAAAATAAGAAAACTTAAATTCTTGCCTACGTTTCTCCAAATATATTGTCTTTTTCAAGCCTTACAACATATAAATACAACAGGTTCTTTTTTGAACCTGAAATATTGGTCAAACGAAACAGTATTTAAAGAATAGATTATACCAACACGACTATGACTGTAGAAAAAACAAACCTAACTCTGAAAACGTTACAGCACTCCCTAAACACTGTACTGATATTCAGAAGATTTTCTTTGTTAGCCGTTAGTTGTAATATGAAAACAAGAATTAGTTGGCTTCTCGACCAATTCAAGGTAAAAAAACAAAAACCAAAAAAGTAATTTTGAATTGTTTTTTTAATAATTTACAAGTTCGACGTTTCTCTCTCGCAAAAAAATCAACAAACCCCTTAAGAAACACATTCCTAATCTCACCATAGGCTTCACCACTTCAAACAACTGTACAAAATCTACTCCAAACTTAAAGATCCTATTCCCATAACCAATAAAACACACACGGTCTATAACTTGAAATGCTCCACTCCCAATTGCAATGCTTTCTATGTAGGAGAAAGTCTCACAATACTACATAAACAGACTCAAACCCGCACAAAAATGACAATTACGTCTAAGAAAATAGACACGTACAGCACTTTCCCAAGCTACGCTCTCTTATCCTTGAACCATACTTTTGATTTCCATAATCCTTCTATACTCGCTACCCAGCCCAATTACACCAAGCGACTCCTTACTGAGTCCATACACATCCATCTCCAACCTAACCCTGTTAATCATAAAAAAGACAAACACCTAATTTCTTCCCATTACAATCATATCCTCTGTTCCCTTAAAAAATATTTAAGGGAAAAATAAAATTAAAAAAAATAAAAAATAAAAAATAAAAATAAATATAAAAGCAATTTTTCTACCCCCTCTCCATACTTTACTTTCTCCACACATAACGGTACTTACATAACGGACCATACATAACGGTCTCCCCTTCTCCTGGTTTTCTGCATTACAACATTCACCCTTTCATTACAGACTTAGCAGTCCTACTGTAATCGCACCCATGTATTTTGTTTTTTATTTGTGTTTTATGTTATAATTTTCTTTTTATTTTGTATTGTTCCTGAAGAAGGCAAACAAAGTTTGTCGAAACGTCGAACTTGTAAATTATTTAAAAAAAACAATTACAAAATTACTTTTTTGGTTTTTGTTTTTTACCTTGAATTGGTCGAGAAGCCAACTAATTCTTGTTTTCACACTATACTGATAAAAGACACGATTCTGATTTTTCTAACACCAGTATTTTTGGCAACTGAACTTAATTTTTTAGAAATACTGTATATAAATAAAAAAAAACAGAAAAATTCAGTTAATTACAGGACAGATACCAACAATCTCTCTTCAATTTATCATAACCTCATTTCTTAACCCCTGACCTTGTTTTCCAAATAGACCCCTCTCTTCACTAGTCCCGTTATAACTATATCTGCCCGCTGTTCACTATGGTTTATTTGTTCACTATTCTCTGTGTGAGGTTCTCACTTTTTTGTTTTCCAATTATGCATAAATTTTTAAATTTTGTTTATGTTTTGAAGATTATTAATAGTTGTTTTTTTTTTTTATGTAAGTAAAACAAAAAAAAAAATTTTTTATAAATTAATCTAAATTTTTATTAATTTATTATTTTCTGGATTTTTTTTCTTGATTTGACTTTCAAAAAAGAACCTGTTGTATTTATATGTTGTAAGGCTTGAAAAAGACAATATATTTGTAGAAACGTTGGCAAGAATTTAAGTTTTCTTATTTATTAAAAAGACCGAATCTCACAATCCTTTTCATTTTTACAAAACAAATTCCTAAGATTCGCCACAAACTCACCTCGATACAAAGACCTAACAGATTCACATATAACAGATTTACACTCTATAACTGCAGCAGAAACCATAGAAAAATAAACCAATAAAATCTGTAAAAAGTTCTTTGAAACTACAGCTAACTCTAAAGAATCACCTTTGTATAAATATAGGAAAATATGACAATAGACAATATAAGCATAAAGGATTAGTAGATACACTACTTTTATAATTTAAATTGTATATATAAATATAACATAATGCTTTTAGGGTAAAGGTTTTTTGTACATTTTTCCCCCTCAATAAATCAGACCAGTTAAATCTACTGTCTGTTGCCATTTAGTGGAGAATAAAGCTATTTTTACTAGCTGCTCTCTATATTTTGTAAATAATATATACAATTTTGTATGTATTTCTTTTTTTATTAAAAAATTCCCAATTTATATAAACATAAAGCTCAATTATTTGCGTATAAGATTGTGAGAAGGAGAGAGAATGGATTTTAGAGAAATAAACAAGATGATATGCTGAACACTCTATAATGAAAAGAACACACAAACGGCAAGGACTTTACAAGTATATAGAAGTTATTATTGTTATTATTAAGCCCCACTGAGCCCATATAGCTACCCCAAAGAAAACAACAACAAACCGGGTCTAGAACAAATATCCAAACCCGGGTCTAATCCATCTAAGATTCACTGCAGTCCAGACAAATCGGACAATAACCTTAAGGGAAATAGCCTAAGCTCTTCCACAGATATCCTGCTCCGACCAAAGGTCCTGAACCTAATTTCCTCACAACCCGGACAATCTGTCATAAGATGAATGGGTGTTTCCTCCTCAGCCTCACAGACTCTACAAAATGGATCCCGCACGAGCCCCATTACGTAGAGATGTCTCCTTAAGGGATTCCAACCAGATGCCTGAGAAACTTTCGTGAAAATCGCCGATAACCAACTGTGCTCATCCAAAGGGATGAATGCTGTGAAGTTATCCATGACTGGAAGCCTGACAGACGTGTATGCCAGAAGACCCACCAACAGCATGCTCGGCACCAATGAAAGGGAGAGAGGCGCCTAATTTGGCAAACCTATCCACCTGTTCATTCCCAAAAATTTCCATATGACCCGGTACGATTTATTATTATACCGGGTGGCGTCTCACTAATAGCCCTATCCGCACCTCCGATGAGCATTTTGGACTGCCGACAACTAACTGTGCTCATCCATAAACATGAATGCTGTGAAGATGTCCATGATTGGAAGCGTGACAGACATGTGCCAGAAGACACGCCAACAGCAGACTCGGGACCAATAAAGGGAGAGAGGCGCCTAATTTGGCAAACCTACCTACCTCCTCATTCCTAAAAATTCCCATGTGACCCGGTACCACTGACTAGAAGCACATCCTTCAGAGAAGAAAGCTCTTCTAGTCTTTTAGAACATTCTAACACCAAACTGGAATTGAAGACACATGAACTGAACGCCTTCAGCGCACTTGGCTGTCCGAGCAGATACACACACCTTTTAAGTTAGTGTTACGTACCCACTCATCCAAGATCGAGAGAAATATACAGAGACAGACTGGCTGTGTGATGAGAAGGTAGTAGATAGGTTGCTTACTGGTTGTAAACTGGTCGTAAAACTGTCCTAAAACTGTGCTGCTGTCGCTCTATTTATATGAATCGAACTGTCCCTTCCTAATCTCGCCTAGGTGGGGAATAACTAAATTTGATTCATTTAATATCTGCTTCTTCGCTCTTAGAATCCTATGAATCTTTAATTATTCGGATTCCATAACATATATCGTTGAGCACGTTAATGAAAAAATCAGGAAAACTTTATTATCCTTCCTATATTCTTAATAATAATTTAAGAAGAAGATAATAAGATTTAATTAATAATTTCATAATATACTAAACTTTCATTTTAAACTGATTCTAATTTCTTTTCACTTTTGCTAGATATTTGCTAAACATACGCATACACACACACACACACACACACCATATATAAATTAACATTATTTTCGTACTAAACGGAAACACAAAGCAAGTATTTCCATTCGAAAATATTGACAAGATCACAATATATTCTCTTAGCAATAGAAGAAAGTAAATAAATAAATTGATAATAATTATGTATTCATATGATTGAGAATGAATCGTACATATATATATATAATAAACTTTAGATAAAAGTAAGGTAAAATTTACTATGTTCAAAGAATCTACGCTATTCACACAAGCACATACATACACACGTTGTACGGCAGCTCTCAGTGAGAGAGTTAATCTAAAAGGCAGTAATTGATATGGAAATGGTATGGCCTTCCACTTTTAAATAGTTAAGTTTGTTTAGTTTTAATTAATATTTTCATCGACAAGGATAAACATTTTTCTTTAATTTACTTAAATATACAAGTTTTTACTTTAAAATCAAAATGAGTGACTAGAGGAGGATGCCATGGATTCAATTCCATGATCAGAAAATAAAAATCCTGTCTTCTGGCAAACTACGAATAATTAATTAATAATGTTTTATTTTTACCAAAAGAAATACAAAAACGATAAATATTTACATTAATAGACAATGGACAAATAGTCCGTCTGTCGAGTTGACTAATAAGTAATGTATCCAAAAAAATAAAAAAAAATAAATAAATAAAAAACTGTGTTCAAAAAAGAAAATAACATTCAATTTTTTAGCTAAATATTAAATGAAGCTATTAAACAAACTAACAAAGTAAAAATTTGTTCTTATCCATGTAATGGTATCGCAAAGATAATGCAACCACAGCAGAGAGAAGAGAGGCCCTCTCTGGTTTACAGAGACTACTCTCTGGTTAACAGAGACGTCTCTCTGACTTAGGCAGGCTAGAGTGGGAGAACCTGTGTATATAAGCCAGTGGCAATCTATCTAATATATCTATCAGATACAACCATACAACTATACATCGCATCGTGTCATATGTATACTCACACCATTCATTCTATCATTTTCATTATAAAGTCCAGTGCAGTTAGTGTAAACTTAGCTACATTATATTAGTGTCTTCATATCTCGTTCATTCAATCAAACCTAATTTCTCTCCTCTACAACTCCATTATATCCATCTAGTTGTAATTAAATTCCCTCACTAATAACTTCCTATAAGACATCGCTTTGTAACAATATTTGTATAAAAGGTTCCAATTTTCACCATTAAGAATGGCTATACAATTATCCAGAGTTAGATTTCTGGATCCAAAACAGTCTAAACGATAAGGCGACAAAATCGGGGATTCACCCTGAAAATGAGCCACACTTTCATAAGTATTTAAATTACAGAGTGAACAGTTATAATTAAAAGTTTTGTCTCCATGGTTGATAATTGATGTCCATCATCTCAGATCTCAATTTGAAAAACAGACTAACTTTGTAAATACTAGATTGGTGAATATATTCCAGACTATGATCGAGCTGAAACCTCGAGGCCGACAATATTAGCTAGAAAAGTATCCCTCTGATTCACTCTCATTTTTTCCGACAGCAAAGCTACGAAGAATAGCAGAATCTACATTGAAATTATCTACACTTAGCTGAATTGAAAATTCATGTGCTTTATCTATCCAGGTTTGGATCCGCCCACTTCTCGACCTAATACACTCTAACATAACTAGATAGGCCAGTTTATTAAAATTGCTGAGTGTTTTTGGCAATAAATGAAGAATGTGAATTTAAAAGTATAAGATTAGATTAGAAACGGGGGGGGGAGCCTCATTCCGCTGCGACCTTCAAGTCGAGGTCTATTGTGGAACCCCTTAAATTATAGCACAACCTCCAGCTTTGCCCCAGCAAAGATGAGAGCGGCTCCATCATGAAGCTTCTAGTTTCGGGATTACCTGTTCCCAATTGAAGAAACCTCACAAAGGATGTGCGCCGGGGTTTCTTCCTCTACCTTGCAGAATCGGCATGCCGCACTATCCGCAAGTAGGTGGTGCATGTTTCTGTTCAGCCTAACAATGCCCTGTTAGTAGCCCCATAATTACCTTATATCCCTTTGGGTCTGGCTCAATTTAAAAGTATACAAATACAAGACTTCAAGTTTAGTCTCCAAATATAAGGCGTAATTTGGGGTACTATTTGGGAAGGAAAGTATTCTTTTAATCGCGAAACGTTGGAATTTCTCTACGTCTAAGAATACATCATATTCTTTGTATCACCATACCTGGGCCGCGTAACAAACAATAGACCGTGCAACTGCTTCAAACAACCTCCACTTATGTCAAAAATTACTAAAGTACGAATATTTCTACTATTCTACTATTTCTGGATATATATTTATTTAGGGTAGATTAGTTTTGGAACTTGTCGAAGATATAGACCAGTATGGAAAATGAAACAGCTAATGCCAGGAGAAGATGGTAATCCGTAAATCAAGTACAGTTACTTAGTAGGAATGAATTTTTAACTCATATCTACCCATTTGTTGTATTTTATTAAAGACGTAGCACTTTAGAGGAAACCTTAATGTAGCAGTAGCCCTTAGAACTTATGAAAAATCAGTTTTCTTTGAAAACGGTTCCTAATAAAAGTGGAAGACCTTTGTGTGTGTAATAAGTACGCGAAGTTTAAAGAAAAACCTTTTTTTTAAGTTGCATTTTCAGTTGATGGATTTTTTTACGAAACCTTCCTTGTGTCCGATATAGCTAAATTGGAATATCAATTTTGAGCTTCGGGCAGATTTTTGTTTTTGTTAAATTTTGTTTTTTACTAATGTAAAAAAAATTTTTTTTTTGAAAATCTGACATGATTGCAGCAATTTCTCTTACACCATTAGAGAAAATAATCGATACATTCCTCCTCTGAATAGGAGTTGCATCTGGAATGTAACTCCATCTCGGTAAGTTAGTTGTGACACCTGAACGGCCGTTAAGCTCCGCCCATTGCCAAAGTTTTCTGGCTACTATGACGTCATTTAACTCCGCCCACCAGGTTTCTCAAATAAGTTGCCGAGCTATAGAATAATAGCATAATTTCATGAATTTTATTTTGCCCTTATATGAATGGTTGTTGAACGGTATTCGCTGGCTTTGTTTGTTAATTAATATTATATTCATGCTCAAAAAAAAAGTTCTGGCATTTAATCATGCAATCGATTTTTAATAACCCTTCCATTTTAACCACTTACCCCAACTATTCAAAATGTCTTCTATTCGAATCCTTACAAATTCACCTCCATCCGAACTTTTATCAATTTTAAAAAAGACAATTTTATAATAATATTTTTCTAACGCTAAACAAAGACAATCGCCAACAATTTCTTCTTCCAAAGTTGAAATTGCCACGCTCCAAAATACTCCTAGTAAGAGGAAGTATTGTAATCGTGTCAAATTTTCGATATCGAGTTTTCACCGGAAATATCCGTTTTGAGGTCCCCTGAGTTCCAAAAAAGTGGTTTTTAGCAAATGGTCTGTGTGTGTGTGTGTGTGTGTGTGTGTGTGTGTGTGTGTGTGTGTGTGTGTATGTATGTATGTGAACAGCATAGCTCAAAAACGAAAAACCGTAGAAAGTTGAAACTGATATTACGTTTATGTATCACCATGGGATCTGACGTGCGTTATCTGTCGAAATTCCTCAACCGGAAGTACCACTTTACTATTGGATTTTTTCCTTGTTTGCGATTTTCTAAAAAGCGCTTCGACGATTTTCTTGAAACTTGGTATATCAACTACACATACATAGAGCTACAACTTTCATTTGAAACATTTCGCCGGGAAAATGCATTGAAGGCCACTTTTGGGGGAGGGGTGGGGTTAGGTTTCCATCTAAAGTGCTATTTCAGTTTATTAGACAATTCTGTAATCTAAATAATGTTAATTAGAATTAAATATGTTGTTGAAATTCCGAGTTTGAAAAAAATCGGATAACCGGAAGTGCGTTTGTTTTAACACTTTACTAAATGATTTTTTTCACTTTTTCGCGATTTCCTCAAAAAATGGTTTCGACGATTTCCTTGAAACTTCTTATATAAACTAAACATACAAAGAGCTACAACTTTTATTTAAAACATTTCTCTGGGAAATTCATTTAAGTGCATTTTTAGGGGCGGGGTGGGTTACTGTTTTTCTCTAAGTGTTATGGCAGTTGGATTATACAATTCTATCCAAACAAAAGTAATTGAATAAATAGAATGGCAAAATTCCGAGTTTTAAGAATTAGTAAACCGAACGAGAATTTAGCGCTTTGACTGAACAGTTTTCAAGTTTCGAAGAATTTGAAAAATTGTCAAATTATAATTTTGAGAACAGGAGTAAGAGAAAGTTGGTGAGTGTTTCACACCAGATTTTTTATTTTCTCTTATTGTTAATAACATTTCATATAATTAACTGTCACTTCTGTGTTATAATTTCTTGTTTTTAATATCTTATGCTCAATCTGTTCTATTAAAAAATATTAATTTAAATTTTTCTTTTATTTGTTATAGATCTATGCAATTTTTCTTTACTACAATACTGTACAATAATGTATGTTTTCTTCAAAAAATTTTGCTCGCTTTAATAGAGCTAAAGAAGGGAACCCGAAAGTTAACAACAAAGAATTTTTTTCATTCATTGCCGTATAAACGGTCTCATTATAATTTTGATTTGAAAACTCTTTAAATAATTTTTATCTAGTTTAATTTAAAAATATTTCAATTGTTACCTTGTGTGAGACAGAGGAAGAAACAGCCATATATCTTATGAGAGATTGCTTAGTTTGTAAAGGAAATTAAGTTTAGGACTATTGGTCGATACAGGATGTCTATGAAAGAGCTTAAGCTATTTCCCTTTAAGATTATGTTTCGATTTGTTTGAACTCCTGTGAATCCGAGGTTGGATTGGATCCAGGTTTGGAGTTCAGTTCTAGACACGATTTTTTGTTGTTTTTTTTCTTGGGCCTTTTGGGAGCGTAGGGATTGGTCTCTCCCCATTGACGAATTTATGCTGGAAAAGATTATTTTTAAAAAACGTATTTTGAGGGAAAAATCCATTTTGAAAATTGTAACACGTTTCCGAAAACTTCTCTCAGTAATAGAAGAGACTAAAAGGAAGCTTTCAAATTTTGATTGAATGGAAAAGATTTTACTCATTTCTATTTGAAGCTTTATGATATTGCAAAAATCAATATCTGGTATAGTTGTCTAGTAATAAAAGTTAATAAATAATAAAAAAAAATAAAATCGTTAAAAGTTTGTGCTTGCAATAGAAGTTATTATTTTTCTTTGTTTACTAACATACTTTTGCTTTGTATTTTTTCGGCATCCTAGAAAAGAGTTATTTTCTTTAATTAATTTAATACTTTCACAGAGTTTTATGTAATATAAAAGGGAAATTTTTCAATATAAAAAGTTAATTTATTTAATATTAAATCTGGGAAGGTAATATCTTTATGCTTTATCGATATAGTACTTTCTCTTTCAGCTTCAGCCATTTTATAACTCCTTCTCTTCTTTACTCTTGCTATGATCACCCTTTATTATTTACAGCCCTTTAATTGCAAGTCCCCAGCCCTTCCACTACCTACCGCAATATCTATCCCTCAACCTTGGGGGGGGGGACCTTTTATTATTTAATGCGGCCGTTATTCAAAGATGATTTAAGGAGGAATACTCGTAAAGCCTGCTTTACTGGTAAGGCTGCTGCTGCTGCTGCTACAGGATGGAGAATGTTTTAAATTTAATATCTAGAACTTTCTGCTGAGTGGCGCGTGGAGGTAGAGTTGTATACTTCAAGGTTTAAAAAAATATAAATATATCTACATATTATAAGCTAGATATTAGTTAGATTTTATGTTTATTGAAAGCTACAATTTTACTTCAGCTTTCAAATATTATATTGCAATGTTTGTGACTTACTCTCTAGTGAAGCATGTTCTCATTGATTTTAAAACTTTGATGACTTTGATGAACTCTCAATGAAATCTTGAATGAAAACACGCACACGTTACTTTTCTATTATTGCAATGCATACAATTCAATTGAAATATTATTTTTAAAGTATTAGTTATTTACAAACGTTTAGTTGGGCTTACCATAAAAAAAAGGTGTATGTATTCCTCAGTGTAATTGTGTAGCAGTGCACTCTATCTCAACTAACACAGCTTGTCGCAATAGTTTACATTTTAATAAAACTTACAGGTTCCTCAGAATTGTATTTTATTTAAACAAAGTATTCCTGGAAAAATATTATAAATAAAAGTGATAGTTTATTATTCATAATAATGGATGGCCGCAGGCGCGGGTACTACGCCATTATGTCTCTTATTCACCCCCCCCAAAAAAATAATAACCCCCTCTAAAGAAGCCTCCCTCAGCAATTTACTCCTCCTCTAATAAGTATTTCCTTGAAAGCGTTGCTTTCCCAAATTTGCGGAACCTGATATTAATATGATACGTGGACACTGACCCAGGTAGTGGTACACCGTTTCCTTTGACACCTTGTCATATTTCTGGCACAAGCTAAACGCCCTACCTACCCTATGTGTCTAGTCCAAGAGAATATCCTCACCTCTTTAACTTCTACCTGCCACTTTTTCACCATGCAGCAGCATTCAATGACAGCAATGATCCCCCCCTTCCCTAAAGCTTCTTTTTTTGTGTTCGAACCTTGCAGTATAGCTCTTGTTCCGGACAGACTCCAGTGTCCTTCCGTTTGGAGCGATCAGGCTAATAATAAATAATGCCATTGCATTCCACCATTGAGGGGTTTCCTAACTAATCCCTAACTTCTCTTGAACCCCCATTTCTTAACCGTCTCATCAATTTTCGGAGAGAAGAAATTAGTTCACTTGTCTTATCTTGCCCTCAATTTAGTATGACCTTATCTTAAAAGTTCTAATCCATTTTTCTTTGCATCTCATCTTGAGATAGCCTTTCATTGCCTCCACTACAACCGACTGGTGTAGTCGTTCCAATGCCAATAATAGATAGATAGATAGATAAATAGATAATTAAGTTTATTAAAAGAAAAATACAGAAAATAAAAGAATCTTGTATTACAAATTAAACTTATATAGCAATGGACAACGTCCGTCTGCCAGGTTGACTCTAATTATTTACATTTAACTAAGCTAAAAACAAATAAACAATGCCAATAATACTTCCCAACGCCGATGTCGCACCCGTTAAGACCAAACAAGCCATGCTTTGCGCTCCCTATAATATCCTGGCATTTCTCCCTATCTGTAATCCCCGGCCAACATACAGTTGCGGCTTAGAATATCCTATTCTTGACTAATTTCGGTCTTTCCCACCTCATATCCTTACCACGAATCTTCTACACTACCTAAGATAGTTTAAATCCGTCCAGTTAGTATTCCAAAATTAAAGTAAATCATAAGTTGTTTTCAGAAAATTCCAAAAAGAAAAAAAAACCAAAATCTTATTCGGTAATGTAGTGGAATCGTTTAATGGATGTTCTGATCCCACCGTGATAACCACCAGATGTAGTGGAATTGTTTATTGTGATTCCTGAGGTATGTAGTAGATGTCTTGAAGAGGGCGGAAGTTAGTTTAGAGATTTTTGGAAGTTAGTGCTCAAATTATTAACACGGAATTTATAAAAATAGACTGCATTTGTACAATAATTTAAACGTGAGTAATGGTACTATTAATAAGAAATGTTAGAAATAAATAGGAGATAAATAACTAATAATTTGAATGATTAATATAAATGAACTAAGATGCACAGCTAAGAAAATAAGTATAAATAAAAACTGTATAGGGGCAGAACTGCTGCTCTTATATGAAGACGTTCTGAAGTATAATCGTATAATCATCCCCTCTTCCAATGGGCGAAGTTTATATATTAGTGTTGGCCACACTCACACCAATACATCTGTCCTAGTGTGCGACCTTGTGCGACGACGGGCTAGTTTGGTGACCACCGATTTAGGTCAGTGGCCAGCCTTAGCGGTGCTTGCTTTGATGTAAGGGTATTTACCCTTGGTTTGTTTGTTTGGCCGCGGCCTTGTCTTGAAGCCAGGCAGCTGGCTAGGCCACTAGTTGTAAATTATTCTTTCTTGTTATTTATTGTGAGGTTTGGACATTGCTATGACTTTGCCAGGTCATTACAGTAATGTTGCATCTTCGGTTAATCGATTTTCTTCAAATTTTGAATTCTAGCAATGGTAGTAATGTATATTAATATAGGGAGCATAAGCCATATATTATATTGAAGTGGTACTTCAGAGGAAAGCTTAACATTACGGTTTCCTCAGAACCCACAAAAAAAAAAGGAAAAACTATTTCCCGGAAAATGTTTCAAATAAAAGTGATAGGTATTTATGTGTGTAGACAGAATATGAAGTTTAAAGAAAATCATTGCAGCCGTTTTTGAAAAAAAAAAAAATCGAACAAAAAACATTCAGTAATTATTTAGATGATTAGCACTTCCGATTGCAAGCACAAACCGGAATACTAAGTTTTAAGCTTCCTGCAAATTTCTTTTTGTTTTTGAGATATTTTGTTCAAACACATATATAGACACTCGCTAAAAACAATTCTTTCATACTTAAGAGGTCTTCAAGACAAATTCCTATTTCCGGTGGAAACTCCATTTTGAAAATTTTTCCTCTTAGTATGAGTAAGAGAAAGTAAAAATGATTTTTTATTAGTCAAATGGTATAAATTTGTAATTAATATGATTTTTTTTTTTTTAATTTAAAAAACAATTTCAACATCTATGATCACTTCTGGGGACGTCTTCTCCGCTTATCTTAGAGAGCCACTATACTTTGGAAGTGTGGGTCTGTGTCGGGATTGGCACCATAGCACATGTGTGAATGAATGTGAAATTTTATTGTAAATAGATAGGATTTTAATTTAGGTTAGGTTTATATGGTGAAGAAATATCGGAGTATTCTACCATAACTTTTTATCTGGCTGTAAGAGTTATTATCTTGAATATACGTATGTGTGACTGTATTTATAGTATAATCGTATTTATAGGAATGAATGTATTTATTAGGATGAATGTTTTTTTTTTAAATATAAATCTGATTGTTAGATGGGTATGGTATGAATGTATTAGTATGAATATATGTAAATTGTTTTGTTTCTTTTATTAAATGAACTAATGAAGTAATTGATGAAAGGCTATACAATTTAAATATAATGTAATGTTATGCTCAATTAGTATATAGTCATTGAGGAAGATTAACAGGTGCAAGAGACCTTAGATGTTGTGCATCTTAAAAATAATAATTAAAAAAAAAATCTATGGACATTGGAGTCCGGAGTGTGATGGATGCTAGAAATATAGAAATATATTTGATTTCAAATATATAAAAATTATGAAGAACTAGACATTCGCTGGCAAAAATTGTACACACAGGTAGAAGATTACCGTTATAGGAAGAGTTCAGGAACCTTGTTAGCATTGTCTACCCCATTCTTCTCACAGGGGAAGATTTGAACGAACAATTAGAAGGCATTCTAATTCAGGACAGTCTGAAGCAGACATCCAACTAGAACACGTACCAGGATCGTTCTCTTAAATTCAATGCCAATTGTAGAGTTTAGCTTTTATTCTAGATAAATAATTGATTTATAAACATAATAGTTGTGATATTATAAAAGTACTTAAATACACTTAGAGAATAATAAATTTATTTCAAAACAGTGGTAGTATCTTTTACTTATTTCTAATACTTCTCTCTCTATCTCAAACATACACACAAGCCCTTTACTAAACCGCTCGTGCTACACAAGCTACTACTACTACAACAACCCATCTCATCACACCAATAACATTTCACGAGCCTTCGGTCCGGTCTTTGGACAGTATTCTTTTAGTTGCAGACAACGCTGTCCATCACCGAACAGTATGAGCTATAGGGCTCCTAAGGGCAAGAGAAAATCTAAGGGCAGCACAGCTAGTCTAAAAAACCCAGAACCTCCGCGTTAGTAGTCCAGCATCTATGATCACACTCAGCTATTCCCGTAAATTGAATTTATGTCCAAAGATAACAAGGAACGGTTTCACGTATAGCGAACACAAGGTCATTAAATTTCTAAATGTTAGGAAAATTGTACCGTGAAAATTGTGATAATTATGTACGAAATAGTAATTCTAAGTGAATTGTATAATTTACCAGTTTAACACATCATGGAATTAAGTGTTGAACCAAAGTTTGTTTTTTAGCGATATATACAACAACAAAAAAAAAAAAAAAATTACGATGTTATTGATAAAGTTTTGGATAAAGAGTGTGTTTAGTAACACCGTAATGGTATCTGGTATGCAGCATCATTCCTCCCCCTTGTTTCAGGAAGATTAAATATCAAATAAGACGCCTGTGGAACCTCATTAAAACGACAAAAGCTTTTTCTTACTATCTGGAAAATGTGCGGGCTTTTCTAATGTTCATCTTAACTCTCTCTCACTCACTCTGCCTGTCTGTCTGTCTCTCTCTCTCTCTTTTAACTGGCAACCATCAACTTCCTTTCAACTTCTTTTGTAAAGATATTTTCTCTCTGATAACTCGCCTTTAATTATACTTTGATTAAATATTCTAACGGAAATTTTCTTACGTTTTTCTTTTTTCCTTCTTCTATTTCATCTTCTTTTAATCTTTACTTTTTATAAAGAATAAAAAAAAACTTACAGAATTAATCTATAGATATAATGAAGATTTCAAAGATACTACTTTAATTTAAATAATTTTTATTTGAGTAAAGCGCATATTTTTTTTTTTTACTTTACTTTACTTTGGAATGGGTAATCTTTAATTACAGTCAATTTATTGAACCAAGTAGTTGGGCAGGCATTTTTTATTTCTTATGAATGTTTTAGCCTATGTTATAAGGAAGGATTCTTTATTAATTTTTCCTTCTTTTTTTTTTTTATTGTGCAATATCTTTCTGCGTAATGATCAAACAAGTTTTATTGTTGTTGCTTTTTGAATTCCTCAGAAGTGCAGCAATAGTTTTTAGTTGTCCATATTCTAAGCAATCTGGTGTGAAACATTAACACTTCTCACTACTACAATTAATATAATTACAAATTACATAAATTTTATCAGAGACATTTTCCGTGGTAGCCTGCTTCATTTTGTGGTCATCGACCGGTTTCGGGCGTTCGCCCATCTTCAGGATGCGCTTTTTAGACAGTGTGCCAACACAGACTCGTACAGAGACTTAGTTTCACACTAACTGAGGTGTATGTTTAAAATACTAAACTCTTAAACTAGGTAAAGGGATGTGGCCAGATGGGTGGGAAAACACGTGTTTGGGTTGTTAAAGGGCAAATTCTTTTCTTACAGTGGACGCGGGGGGGTCTAATGTTTAAACTCTGTTGTTGGAGGGAGACTTACTTTACAATTAACTAACCAAAATATTAAGAATATACAAAAAATAAAAAATAAGATACACAAAATAAATCTAAATAAAATTAAACAACGATTAAACTAACATTTTAAAATTCATTCATTCGTTTAAAACTGAACGATTTTTTTATATAATTAAGTTAAGTTTTCCAGTTCCAAAGAATTAAGAAATTCCAGTCATTCTTTCTCTTTTTCACGCAACCCTCACATGCTCGCAAGCATGTATACCTAATTATGTTTTCTTATATAATTAAGTTTTTTATTATGCATCCCACAAACCATGTCACATCATCACTCACATACATCATCCAAATACGCACTTTTTTTTTTTTAAAATATATATATATATATATCTAAACTAGTAAAGTTATATGTACATAGTAGATTTAAAACTAAACCTAACCTTAAAATCTATTTAAGAACTATTTGTTGCGTGTGTAATTGTGTTTCTGTTGCTATTATATACCACCACAACAGATAAATTTTAATTAAATTTAGAAAATTGTACTCAATTGTTCTAAAATAAATATAGAGCTAGTAAAGTACATGTCTGACTAGTATCCTTGGCAGATAGAAACAAATTATGTTCATATTTTAATCCAGAAGAAAGCACTAAAAACATTATATAAACTCAAATAAAATTTAAAATACACGTATAATAGCAAAGAATCCATTAAAACATCATCTAGAAATGAATTTTTTCCCTGGGTAAAACCTTTCAGATAAAAATGATAGGTTTATTACGTCTATGATACATGATAATCATCCTCAATTATTACGCTATAACAAATTCAGCATAACATTACATTATATTTAAATTGAATAGCCTTCTTTCATCAATTACTTTATTAGTTCATTTAATGCCTAAACCTGAGATTAAAAAAAAAAAAAAATCTGGTGTGAAACACTCACACAACTTTCTCTTACTTCCTGGCCCTCAAAATTATAATTGACAAATTTTTGTAGTTTGTGTACCCAAAATTTAATGAAATTCGTCGAAAACTGAAAAAAAAAACAAAAAACTGTTCAATAAAAGCGGTACTTCTGGTTTACTAATTTCCTTGAAACTCTGGAATTTTGGCCATCTATTTATTTCTAATTAATTTTTTTTTTTTTTTTTGGATGATAGAATTGTATGATTCAACTATGATAACACTTTAGAGAAAAAATATAACCCCACCCCTCCCTTAAAAGTGCCCTTAAATGAATTTTCCCTGAGAAATGTTTTAAATAAAAGTTGTAGATCTTTGTTTATACGACAAGTTTCAAGAAAATTGTCGGAGCCATTTTTCAAAAAATTTTGCCAAAAAGTGAAAAAAAAAATCATTTAGTAAAGTGGTAAAGTAAACGCACTTGCGGTTATCTGATTTTTTTTTTCAAACTCGGAATTTCAACACAACATATTCAATTCTAATTAACATTATTTAGATGACAGAATTGTATAATAAACTGAAATAGCATTTTAGATGAAAACCTAAACCACACCCTTCCACCCATAACTGCCCTTAAGAATTTCCCAGAGAAATGTTTCATATAAAAGTTGTAGATCGTTGTATGTGCAGTTGATATACCAAGTTTGAAAAAAATCGTCGCAGCTATTTTTGAGAAAAACGGAAAAAAAAGTAAAAAAAAAAAACTAGTAAAGTTGTACTTCCGGTTGTGGAATTTTGACAGATAACCTACTGTCGGATCCCATGGTGATACCTAAACGGAATATCAAGCTAAGCTTCAACTTTCTGCGGTTTTTCGTTTTTGAGCTATGCTGTTCGTATATATATATATATATATATAGACACACACACACAGACCATTTGCTAAAAACCACTTTTTTGGACTCAGGGGACCTCAAAACGGATATTTCCGGTGAAAACTCGATATCGTAAATTTTACACGATTACAATACTTCCTCGTACTAGGTGTAAGAGAAAGTAAAAAACAACTATTTACATATACTCATACTAATACATTCACACCTTACATATTGTAACAATTAGATCCGTAATTACAAAAAAAAAAAGCATTCATCCTAATAAATACATTCATTCCTATAAATACGATCATACTATAAATACAGTCACAGTTGATATACCAAGTTGTATAAACTCTGGAATTTTCACATACTATAAATACATTCAAGCTAATAATTCTTAAAGCCAGATAAAAAGTTGTTTATCATCTATTGGCATTCCAAGTTTAAACTAAATTTTACCAAGTTTAACCAAGTTTTCGTGAAAATTTAAAAAAAAACTCGTCCACATTTCCGATCAACCGCTTTTCTTCAAATATGGAATTCTAACCATACTTCTAGGTAGTATTTCAATATTATATAAATGATAAGACCACGTGTATAATAATTGTGCTGCATTACTAAATTATCCTCTAATGGTATTTTAGAGGTTAGTTTAACGTTACTGTTCCCCTGGGAACCCCTAAAAAAAAGTCAATTTTTCCCAGGAAAATGTTTCAAATAATAGTTTAGGTGTATTCAGTAAAGTCGCAATACTCTTCATAGATTTTGCTAAAAATCTTCGTGCCTGATGGGATGGTAGTACCTGTAATTAGATCTGAATCATTAAAGATTCATGGGGTCCAAAGAGCGAAGAAGCAGGCATTAAATGAATAAAACGTTAGTTAGTTACTCCCCATCTAGGCCAGACTAGGGAGGGAGTATGCGATTCATATAAATAGAGCGATAGCACAACAGTTTTTCGAAAGTTTTACAACAGTACATCCAGTCAGCAACCTATCTACTTACTTTCTACTTACTCAGCCAGTCTGCCATTTATTATTCTCTCGCTAACTAATTTTTATTTAATTGTAGTCCAAAGTAGTTTGTGTGTTTTATTTATTATACAGTGTTCAGCAAATCATCTACTTCATTTCTAACCTCATTTCTAAATTCTCTCTAATTCTATTTCTCTCTAACATCCATTATATTCATACTAGGGAGGGAGTAACTAACGTTTTATTCATTAAATGTCTCCTTCTTCGCTCTTCGGATCCTGTGAAACTTTAATGAATCGGATCTCATTACATAGATAAACAGAATACTAAGTTCGAACTTCCTGCGAATTTTAGTTTTTGAAATATTTTGTTCACACAAACACACTTTTATATTAAACATATTTTTTTTTTTTTTAATTTAAGGCGCACCAACACTTATGGTCATTGGCGCCCGGAGCCTTCTCAGTGCACTGCCGGCCTCCGGACAGTGTTCTCCCGTTACAGACAACACTGTCCATCAACGGACAAGTGAGCTGTAGAGGCTCCTAGGAAAAAAAAAATCTAAGGGTAGCATAGCTGGACTCGTACCCGGGCTTTCCGCGTGGGAGTCCAGTACGCTAACCACTTAGCTATTCCCTTCCCTTAAATAAAGAATCAACCCTGCCAGGAACTCTATTTAGTTATTTATATCCCTAAAACATATTTAGTTCCCAGGATCCCTAAAAACATATTCAGTTATTTATACAAAACTTTTCTTAGACCTGGAGTTCTTTAGCTATTCCATTATGACGTTCTTAATTTTATGTACGTACGCAGTCTAAAAATGTATTAAAGATAAAAATCTAAGTAAATGCTAATTCCAAAATATAGTTTCTCGCAACAACATAAAAAAAAACGAACTAATTATTTGTGTAATTAAACAAATTAATCATAGAAAGTTGAAACATATTTAATATTAGAGTTCGAAAATCTAGATACATTCGTATAAATCCAATTAGTGATTAGAAAAAAAAAATAGAATGTGGAAATGTGAATTTAGATTTTTCGTTTTTGAGCTATGCTGTACACACACACACACACATTCATATTTTCTAAAAACCACTTTTCTGGATTCAAGGGACCTCAAAACGTATATTTCCGGTGAAAACTTGATATCGAAAATTTGACACGATTACAATACTTCCTCTTTATTAAAGGAGTAAGAGAAAGTGAATTACTACATTATTATTATCTTTATTATTTTGTATATTTTAATATCATCTGTAGCTTAGATTAAACTTCTTTTTTTTAAGGGGAGCTTCATCCCCTTTTACAAATAAAAAATTGATTTTGAATTGATAAAAATTTTTTTTTTAATATCCGAGTTAAATAAAATTTGCAAATTGGGTTATCGGTGTACTAGAAAAACTTATTTTAATGTTTTAAAACATGACTTTTCAATTAAATTAATTGAGCGCTAACTATTCCAGGCTGTTTTTTAAATAAACAATACGACATTTCTAACGGATCAGTGAAGCAAAAATAGTAACTTTGAGAAAA
Organism: Triatoma infestans; assembly: GCA_011037195.1. Lineage (NCBI taxonomy): Eukaryota > Metazoa > Arthropoda > Insecta > Hemiptera > Reduviidae > Triatoma > Triatoma infestans. The sequence goes on from JAAEAF010000863.1 coordinate 38,132, forward strand.
TGAAAAAACTCTGTAGAAGTAGTAAAAAAAAAAATTAAAACAAAAATCCTAATAATATGAACAATTTCTCATATTAAAATGTGAAGCATTTCTCATTAAAAAACTGCATTAGAATTAGAATTAGAATGCTGCTGGGGGGGACTAAAACCCAGGCACCGCAGCCTCCCAATGAGGCTTATTGTGCCAACCCCTAAAACCTAGTAGCGGAAGCCCCCCCTCTTCATGATGAGGTCCAGAACCTTCCCTACCAATCCCTCCTGGAGCACGATTTCCTCCGGTCTCAACGTGCCGAAGATCTCGTACCTCAGTCTAGCGATTGCAACGCAATCAAACAACAGGTGAGAGGCCGTCTCCTCCTCCTCCTGACATAGTCTGCACAAGGGCTCTACGTCTAGCAACCCCACCTTGGGCAGATGTTTTCTGAACCTGCCATGCCCAGTAAACAGGCCCGTTATCAGAGAAATCTGATACCTGCTTAACCCCAGGATGTATCTGGTTCTTCTATCACACAGCTCTGGCATAGCCATCTTGCCATGTTTCGCTCCAGTACTCAGCCTCCAGTATCGGTTATGTTCCCTCCGAGTCCAATCTCTCAGAGCCGCTCTTACCATACTTTTGGCCACCCCTAGAACAGGTTCCGGTCCAAGGAAGGGAGTATTCGCTCCCTCCCTGGCCAGTTGGTCGGCTATCTCATTTCCCATAATCCCCTTATGCCCGGGCACCCATATTAGCTCGCTTCGGCGGTTCATATACTAAAATTGGAACGATACAGAGAAGAAAAAACTGCATTACAAAATGTTGAAAAAATATTTGAAATATTAAAAAACATAATATATTAATGTCAACTTTCAAGCCCTTCATTTTTTTTTTTTTCTTTCTTCTCTGTGCAGGTAAACTAAATTATATACATTTTCTCTACATTTTATTTTTTATATAATTTTTAATGAAACAGTTAATTCCTTGGGGCTAGGGCCACTTAAAATGAAATTGAAACCCATTATGCAAATTTTGTTATTGTAGCTACTTTTGTAAAAATTACTAACCAACGTACGTAGAACCTGCACCTCCCTCCCGCCCCCAGTATGACCATTAATTATAAAAAGTAAAAAACCCTGCCCATTTTTATTAGCGGCTTGAATTCTCTACTTATTTCTTTTGTTTTTTTTGCATATTCCTTTGTTTTTACTGGTTATATTTTAAATTTATGTATTGTAGTGGGAAAAACAATTGTGTCCTTAATTGAAACACTTAAAGAAAGAGGAATAATTGAGGAGGGGCGGGGCAATGAGATGTAATAAAGTACGGGGCGGATACCTTGTAATATTATGAGGATCTCATCTGTTCAAGATATGCAATTTTTTTTTTTTTTTCAATGCTACATTAATATTGAAAATTGACGCGCTCACTTTCTAGATAAAAATGGATACAAAAATTCTAGTGAAAGAAATAAATAAATGCGTAAATCAAATATATATGAAAATTCGGTCAGATAATGGTAGCTACCCAAATTTTTTTTAGAGAATGTAAAACGTTTCTATTGTTGTGGTGGTTGATTTCGCAGAGCTGGAAAGCATCAGTGACATTTTCCGTCATAGCCTGCTTCATTTTGTGGTCATCGAACGGTTTTGGGCGTTCGCTCATCATCAGGATGGGTTTTGTCAAAACAGTGTGATAACATAGACTTGTACAGAGCAAATTCAGTTAATACACTCTTCAACAAGTGTTAGTAATAATTATAGGAGTGATCGCAAATCTCTGCAGAGGAAACCTCGCGAACGAACGGCAGGTGAGTTATCGCTTTAGTTTATTTAACTGGAGTGTATTAACTGAATTTGCTCTTGCAAGTCTATGTTATCACACTGTTTTGACAAAAACATCCTGATGCTGGGCGAAAGCCCGAAACCGGTCGATGGCCACCACCAAAAGAAGCAGGGTATCATGGAAAATATCTCTGTTGTTTTTCTAGATTGTTGCTTCTTTTTCGAGCTATCTCATTGTCAAAATTACATAACAGAATGCCGTCTATACATCCTAATTAGTGACTTGACATTGTCTAAATCTAATCATATTCCAAACCACTAAATATGGTCTCTAACCTTATTTTTTTACAGCCAGCCTTTCATGTTAGGTATGATGTTGAGATTCAGACAGACATTGTCACTAATATGTTGGTAATTTCTAAGCGTCCAGCATTGATACTAATACAAACGGGTGACGATCATCACAGATGATAAAAGGTTTCTTTTTAAATATTGCAGTATATCTAGCAGCCAAAGTACAATGTTCTCACATTCTTATAGTTTTATTAATGAATTAATTTATTTTTTATTTAAAGGCTGAAGCCTATCTCTTACAAAATATTATAAACATCTAATTTTATTAATCAACTATTTAAAAAGTAATGAGCTACTCATATATAAACTCTATACGCTAATATAACAAAATATTAATAACCTATAAAATAAACTATTTTTTATACATTTTATAACATTATATTATATCCTGTGTATCGTGATATTTTTTATAGAAAAATGTTGTATATAAAATAATAGTATTACGTCTGTCTATTCGATCGATGTTTTGGTATAAATAGTTTTTTTTTATGCAGGGGGGACTTTTCGTAGGTAATATAATCCAAGATTAAAAAAAAAAATATTTACAGCTAAGCAAGCCATAAATAGCCATTTTCAATGAACCAAAACTATGTTTTTGTTTTGGTGTTCAGATTGGCGAAACTCTACTTTACTACTGAAAAATCTTATTACTAAAAACTTCTCATTTTTGAGAAAAAAAAAAAAATCATTTTCAAGAAAAGTTAAGTGAAATGAAAAAGTTGAAAATTTTTGTAAATAAACTTTAATCCATATACTTGCATCTTTTTTTTTTTTTTTCATTTTAGCCCATATAATGGGTTTGAGAAGGAGAGAAGTTGGGTTAGATAGATAAATAAACTAGAAGACAAGGTGAACACTGTATAACAGAAAAGTAGCACAAACTGCCTGGACTTTACTCTAAAATATATAATATGGTAGTGACAGGTAAAGATATACTCTAAATTCGTAGCATACTTAGAGAGCCAACCAGGCATCTGTGTTCTCTGTGCAGTAAGTCTGTAATTGAAAATTTGTATCAATTTATTGCGGAATGTCCCTGTCTCATAGAATTTAGACTAAAATATTTTAATAAGAATAATCTATCAAAAGAAGAGTTGGCCTCATATTTAAATGGATTTAGAGGTTGGTTACCGCTTATCAGATACTGCAGCGAAGCCTGGAAATATAGATTCAGTTTAATATTGGAATTTAATTACTGATTGTACTTTTAATTTTATATTTTTTCAAAGTTTACCCAGGATTTTTATATAATTTTTATAATGTAGTTTGTTTATTATTATTATTATTATTATTTATTATTATTATTCTTATTATTATTTACTATTTTTTATATAATTAAGTTTCAGTTTATTTATTTAGTTTTTATTTCTTCTTTGTATAGTTATTTATTTATTCATTTTTTTTATTATTATACTATATTAAGGGGAAGACATTATTTATATTATATAGCACAAACTCCGCTGATGGTCAGCGACCAAGCATAAGTCTTCGTTAATTTCTGTTTATATAAATGTATATAAATAATTTTTGTAAAATAAAAGTATAATCTATCTATCTATCTAGTGAGAGGTAAAGAGAAAGGTTGATGACGCGTTGTCACTGCTGCATGAACTCTGCTGCAAGACTGTTGGTATATTCACAGCCTATGGCTGACACAGCTGTATTTAAACAATTTCTCCCACTCTAGTCTGGCATAGACTAGTGAGTGATCCTGTGTCTCTCTCTCTCTCTCTCCTCTTTGGATCCCTCTCTTCGGATGCTATTACAGCCTATGCTAAAATTCCCCTTAGCCCATGGCAGGCTATTTCCCTTAGGATTTAACTATGATTATAAGAACAAGTTAACATTAATTAGCTTCAATCTGCGGGAAGCTAAGGAAAGTGGATACTTTCTATTTTGCACAATCAACTGAGAACTCGACATTTCCGTGTTTTATCCAGATTGCCGATTCTGGATAAATAGATGAGGCAAAATATTTTATGAAATAATTGAAGGGAATGGCACAGCTCTTCATTTTTTTTAATTTGAGTGTGTTCTTCATGAATTTTTTTATCTTCTGTGCATTATGGGCACATAAGAAGTGAACCACATTGTCCAATATTAATATTGTTAATTTTATACTCTATATACATATATAGAGTATCTGTAAAAAATAGAATATAATAAAAAAATAGTATCTATATAAAATTTTATGATAAAACAAAAATCTAGTAATATCCCAAGTCCTAACATAATTTTTTCAGCAATATCTCCTTTAGTAGCTATTTGAACCAAAAATTGAATAAAACAACATATATTATCAAATTCTGGTCTCTTAATACTTTATATCGTAATATTCAATAATATAGTACTATGCATTAATAATGAATGACAAAAGTTAGGTCCAACAAAATATTATTAGTTAAAAGAATCTAATATGAAAACTAACTAAGAATTAATTCTTCGTCCAATTTTAATTATCTTTAAACTTGAATGATTGCAAAGTTTTAATTGTCCTTAATATTATAACATTTACGAAAAAAGTTATGGTTAAAATTAAAGCTCCAATAAAATTTATTTTCTCAGAGAAACAATTAAATAAACAGAGACACATTCGTAAGTATACAAAGTTTAATGTAAACCTTTGCCGCCTTAATTTATTAAGTGAATTAATATTTCCGGTTTATATGATTTTCTTTAAAAATGACTTTAATACCAAATACTTTAATTATTATTCTTGATAATAAACAGATATGGAAAATTCCATTAAATAATAAAATGGAACTAATGGATTAACCATTTTTGGGTCACAACTTTTTTGTATTGTTCCCCTGGTTGTATTTAAGGGAAACAGACTTCAAGACTATCCTCTCCACCTAGGTAGATGATACTGCTATCCTCTCTTCTGATCCAGATCCAATAAACTCGCACAGAAACATGCAGAACCACCTCTCAATGTTAGAGAAATAGTTCTACAGATGGGAAATAAATCAATGAAGGAGCAAATGCCAGCATTTTACTTTCACACTTCGACGATTAACTAAGAATAATGCCTTGATCAAAGATTAAGACCCTCCTTACTCATGGATTCAAAAAACAATATCTGATCACATATTTACAGACGCCTCAAAAAACAACAACAGCTCTCGATTATCACTATAAACTAAATGTCGAATATATAGCACTCTATTTAAACCAATATGTAAAACGTGTATGTCCGATGAATACCGAATGATTGATAAACTTCCTCTTATTAGAGAATGTTGCCCGCAAGGGCTATCTGTTGGATACAGTTACTTGGGGAATAGCGACCCCCACGGGTTACCACAGCTCAGTACTCCATGCACTTCGTCAGAAGAGTACACAATACACTTAAACTACATATACTCTACACTTTACAGACAAGGACAAACGACGTAACCCAAACTAGGAACTCCGTCCCTAGTTAATTGGCGTAAGCCAAGGGAGGAGGAAGGGATTAGCTCAGTGGTAGCGCGCTGGACTAGCAACGCAGAGTTCGAATCCAGCATGCTGCCCTTAGATTTTTCTCTTCCTAGGCGCCTATACAACTCACTGTACGGTGATGAGCAGTGTTGTCTATAGCTAGAGAACACTGCTTGGAGGCCGGGCAGTGCACTGAGAAGGCTCCGAGGGGCACAATAGATCTTTCAGGTCGCAGTGCGATAATCCCCTACAACAACCTACAAACTACTAGAGAATGTAATTAAGGAGTTACGTTGAACAAATCACACAAACGTTACATACGCACACAATATTGTAATTACTAATTAGAAGTAACAACTGCTTAAATAAAACCCAAGTAAAATTATGAAATAAAAATATAAAAATTATAAAAGAGCTAATTTGAATAAAAATTCTTGTTAAAAAAACCTTACCTTTCTAATCAATATAACCACACATACATGAGACTTATTGTGTAATAATGTGCTATTTTTCCCGAACCTTTACCTACAACGTATCTATATTAAGAATTAATTTTAAATCATAAATCTTTTATGATAGATGTTTCAGAAAGTAATATAATTAATGCAGAGAGTGACTTTAGTTTTGTGCGATCACTTACCAAGCTTTATATATATATATATATATACTGATTCATGATACAACCTTAGTAACAAACCAACTCATTTTTCAACAGACTTTACTAATGTTGCTCTCACCAATTCTCTTTCCATCTAACTCATGAATTATAGAAAGAGCTCGTAGGAGACAAAGAGAGAGTGGCTCTCACAACCAAACCCCATACAACAACGGAAACTCTTCCCTACCTCACCACCAACTTTCTACCTACCTCTATCCTAAACTAACCTCGTTGTCGCCACTACTAGCAGATCCTGTTTTTGATATATTTACGACCTTCCAGTCTTGTGAAGAAGAGGCCGGGGGGGGGGATTTAATTGCTGCCAGTAATTACCCAGTTAGGATAATGTCCACCTCCCTACTACTAACTCTTTCTAAAATATTAGTCGAACTATGGAGAATTATGGTTGGCTAAAAAAAAAACAAAAAAAAAAAAAACAGTAGATCGGCCGCCAGTAATTCTTACTTTGCTAATTTTTCTTGGTACTGGCCATTATAGATTAACGGCATTTTTCATTTTCATCATTAACGTTTTACTAAAAATCTAAAAATATTCACAAATAATAAATTTCACCTGGGATCTGCAATCGAATAGATAGCTCATGCAAGTGTAATGTGATAACAAGAAGGAGTGATAACGGAAATATATAATTTTTAATTATAAAAATTATAACTAGTGGTGCTAGCCAGTCGCGGTCAGTGCACGGTCAAAGGACCGCCCGCCAAAGACACACCGCTTTCACAAGGGTCAACAAATCACTCAAAAGACCGATTACCTGGCTACAGTCCTTTGATAACTACCATCACCTCTGTCGCCACACCTGTTCACCGACGTATTCAAGACCTAGAGTCAACACACGGCAATAAACTAAACACTCAAAAGACCGAACATCTGGCTACAGTCCATTGATAACTGCCATCACCTATTGCCGACCTATTCAAAACCTAGGGTCAACACACGGCAATAAACTAAACACTCTAAAGACCGACCACCTGGCTACAATCCTTTGATAACCGCCAACACCTGTTCAAGAACTAGGGTCAACACACGGCAAGAGATGTTTGAGTGTGACCCGTAATTACAAGACTTGTCAATGTGTGGTGATGGCAATATAAGGTGTCTCTCTACAGGAGTGGGGAGGACTATTCTTCAGTATTTCATCAGCGTAACATCAAGATTCTACCAGTGCCATAATTCATACATCGGAGCGCGTCCCTATCTAAGTATTTAAACATATATTATTTATCAATCATTATAGTTGGTGCATTCTAGTTACAATTTAAATCATTTTAAATTAATTGTAGTTTATCTTTTCAAACGTTTAAATTATTGTTAAAATATACATATATCTATTTTCGTAAATTCGTAATTCATATTCCGAATAACAACTCTCTAAAATCTCTAACTAACTACTAACTATTCATCACATCATCACACCTCTCCAAGACATCTGAACCCATTACAACTGGTGGTCAGTACATCCAATATCTGAACCCATTACAACTAGGGATCAGAACAACCAATAACTGAACCCATTACACAAGTCATGCACTTCATGCAGTTCTTATAATGAGATTTATAGAAAGAATTTTGTGGCTCAATTATCTGCTCTACATTGCAGTCCAGAAGTAATCGCCCATAATATTTGAAACTTAAAGTCACAAAACACCTCAGAACCCCTTATAAATCAATATTTCCAAATAAAATTGATACTCAAAAAAACGAAAAAATTATATAAAGTTGCCCATTCCGGTTTACCGATTTTCTTCATATTTGGTATTCTAGCTTGCTTCTTATGTAGTTACTTTAATATTGGTGATGGTATCATATATTGAACAGAAGTCATACTTTAGACGAAAACTAGTATTGCCTTCCCAACCTCCAGAACCTTTCAAAAAATCATTTTTTTCTGGTAAATTATTTCAAATAAAAGTGATAAGCATTTATCTGTTTAGACGATATACGTAGTTTAGAGAAAATCGTTATAGTCATTTTCAAGAAAATCGCGAAAACAAAAAAAAAAAAAATCTGGTGTGAAACACTCACACAACTTTCTCTTACTCCTGTTCTAAAAATTATAATTGACAAATTTTATAGTTTGTGTACCAAATTTAACGAAATTCGTCGAAAACTGAAAAAAAACTGTTCAGTAAAAGCGCACTTCCGGTTTACTAAATTTCTTAAAACTCGGAATTTTGGCCATCTATTTATTTCTAATTAATTTTGTTTGGATGATAGAATTGTATAATCAACTGTAATAGCACTTTAGAGAAAAACATAACCCCAACTATCCCCTAAAAGTGCCCTTAAATGAATTTTCCCAGAGAAATGTTTTAAATAAAAGTTGTAGATCTTTGTATGTTTAGTTTATATAAGTAGTTTCAAGAAAATCGTCGGGGCCATTTCTGAGAAAATTGCGAAAAAGAGAATAAATTATTTAGTAAAGTGGTAAAGTAAACGCACTTCCGGTTATCCGATTTTTTTTCAAACTCAGAATTTCAACAACATATTTAATTCTAATTAACATTATTTAGATGACAGAATTGGCCTAATAAACTGAAAATAGCACTTTAGATGGAAACCTAACCCCACCCCTCCCCTAAAACTACTCTTAAATGTATTTTCTTGGAGAAATGTTTCAAATAAAAGTTGTAGCTCTTTGTATGTGTATTTGATGTTTCAAGTTTAAAGAAAATCGTCGAAGCCATTTTTGAGAAAATCGCAAAAATGTAAAAAAAGCCAACTTGTAAAGTGGTACTTCCGGTTGAGGAATTTTGACAGATAACCTACTGTCAGATCCCACGATGATACCTAAACGGAATTTCAAGTTTTAACTTTCTACGGTTTTTCGTTTTTGAGCTATGCTGTTGACATAAATACATACATACATACATACACACACACACACACACACACACAGACGATTTGCTAAAAACCACTTTTTTGGACACAGGGGACCTCAAAACGGATATTTCCGGTGAAAACTCGATATCGAAAATTTGACACGATTACAATACTTCCTCCTTACTAGGAGTGAGAGAAAGTAAGAATACATTCAGTAAAGCTGCACTACCGCTTGACATATTTGAATCAAAAACCATCATGACATGCAGTTAAAAGTGTCTAAAAATAATTTCAAATTTGAACTAACCTATTGTGATTTATCATTTTTGAGATATTTTATTCCCACTCACATAGACACACACACACACACACACACACAAACCATTCGCTAAAACATTGTTTTATTTTTCCGTACTCAGGGGACCTCAAAACATATATTTCCGATAAAAACACAATTTCAAAAATTTGATACATCACAATACTTCTTTTTTTTATGAGTAAGTGGAAGTAAAAACTTTGAATAAACTCCATTAACGGATATGTTGTTGAAATATTTTCGAAGAATATAATCGAAAATAGTTCTAAGAACTAGATGTAAGAGAAAGTAAAATTATTAAACAAAATACAGTAATATATTAATCGAAATTAACTACCATTTTCTAGAGTAATCTAATTATTCAAACTGTAGAACATTATGAAAATAAATCTTAGTTTTGTGATGGAAGCAAATTGCAAAAAATTAAATATTTTATATACGATATGTATTTAAATTGAAGGCGAAAATTTGTATGTTAGTTGGCAAAACATATTCAAACCCAGGGTACGAGTCAGCGTTAGGGTAAGATAATAATATTACCTTTCTAAAAACTCCCTCTGGACACAGTGTATTATAGCGGTTCCAGTACTAATCAGTCTTAATCAGGAATTCAACGAGTATCATTCAGTCATTTCAGAACGTCACTCTGCCCAACATCAGTGCCAAGAAATATTTTGAGTTTAACATTCGTATTTAAAAATCAATCTACTAACAAAAAATTTTTTAAATGCGAAATTTTTTATATATTTATAAGTTTATTTCATTTATTACAATTAACAAATAATTGTTTATTTTATAACAACATATCTAAAATCAGTGATAGTTAACTTATTTATTTTTAAATTAGTGATATCTTATTCTCTTATAACTTAATCATCTCTCTAAAACATATACACACGTGTAGGGGTAGTGAACCCCCACCACTCATCCACTCTAGCGGAGAGAAACAGCCCTCTCGCACAGAGAGGAGAGGTTCGGCCATATATATATATATATGAGAGAGAGACAGTCAAAGATCATTCTGTTCAATTCAGTCTTACACATCAGACATCGTTCTGTTGATTCACACTCACTCCGTTCATATCATTTTAGACCACGTCAGTCTGTCAGTTCAGTTCAGTAGTTCTTAACTCTATAGTGTAAAGTCCTTGGCAGTCAGTCATATATATTTATATCAATTAAATATCTTAACCATCTTAAGGTGTTTATCATTCATCAAATCAAACAAGATGATGTAGGGGTAGTGAACCCCCACCACTCATCCACTCGGAGAGAAACAGCCCCTCTCGCACAGAGAGGAGAGGTTCGGCCAGTGGATATATATATGAGAGTGAGATAGTCAAAGATCATTCTGTTCAATTCAGTCTTACACATCAGACATCATTCTGTTGATTCACACTCCGTACATATCATTTTATACCACGTCAGTCTGTCAGTTCAGTTCAGTTCTAAATTCTAAAGTGTAAAGTCCCTGGCAGTCAGTTATATATATATACACATATCAATTATATATCTTAAACCAATCTTAAGGTGTTTATCTATCATCATCAACAACCAACATCTCCTCACAACATCCTTACACACATACGCTCATTCAATATCGCACGCGCCACACTCAAAAACAATCCACATACATTCAAAACTACACACAAGTTTCTTAGAAACTGATTTTATATTTTTAAATTAATATCTTAACGAAGAGAAAATTAATTTGATGATGGGAAACTGAGATTTAAATATAATTTGATATCTGACATCTATCTATGAGTAACATTCTAAAACAATAACAACTGAAGAGTATAACAATAGGTCTGTGGTGGCCAAAGGCGGATAGGTCCGGAACAATATGATCCCATTATTCTGCAACTTCCTTTCAAATGTATCAACTGTCAGCTAGAGAGTTTCACACCTTTTAGCTGTCAACATAATGCTTATATTTTAAATAATCTAATAAAAAAATTAATAGAATTTTGGATATATAAATAAGATTTTAATTTGAAAATATAATTTAATAAAAAGTGACAAAATTTACTTTTAGTTTTGTGAAAGAAACGAAATATACAGTGAACTGAAACTTCAGGTGATTCCAAGCATCCTAAAGCAGATTTCCATGAAGATTTTTAATCATTGATTAACTGTTTCGTTAGTAATCTTTTGTTTTAGGAAACCACAAAAAAAAAACAATGTGTTGACTGAAATAAAATTTTATATAGTGCCCTGACATATATATTGTGCAGTTAAAAAAGTTATTATTAAAACCAGGTTAAGCGAAAATCAGTTTGATTACACCATACAAAAAAGGTAAAAAAAACAAATGTATTTTTGTTTTACTACCCGGGATTTTCCCTTATTATTGGTTGTTTTTTTTTTTTTTTATGAAACTTGTGAGAACAATAATTGTTTTAAGAAACGGAGAAATTTTCCGATTACGTGAGATCTCTCGACTGTTACATGAAGAAGAAATCTTTTATTTAAGGAAATATTCATATTGAAAATGTAATAGGATTCAAAGTAAGGATTCGTAGCAGAGAAACAGAGACAAAAATGACAGGACCATTCTCTCGGACTAGAGTGGGAGAAACTACATAAATACAGTGACAGGAGATAGATATACGACAGAGTTCACTCGCCAGTCACAACATGTCATTTACACTCTACCATACTCTACCATTTTAGTGTAAAGTTCAGGCAGTCAGTGTCACATTTTACTTTATACAGTGTCCAGCCATATCTAGTTGTTCATTCGAAACCAGACCATTTCTCTCCTTCATCAACCCTTGTAATAGGATCCAAAGAGAGGATCCGTAGCAGAGAGAGAGAGAGAGACAAAAATGATAGGACCAGTCTCTCGGACTAGAATGGGAGAAACTACATAAATACAGCGACGGGAGATAGATATACAACAGAGTTCGTACAACAGAGTTCACTCGCCAGTCACAACGTATCATTTACCTTACCCTTTACCACTCTACATACTCTATACTTACCATTTATGTAAAGTCCAGGCAGTCAGTGTCACTTTTTACATTATACAATGTTCAGCCATATCTAGTTGTTCATTGAAACCACATCATTTCTCTCCTTCATCAACTCCTGTAATATGATCCAAAGAGAGGATCCATAGTAGAGAATGAGAGACAAAAATGACAGAACCACTCTCTCGGACTAGAATGGGAGAAACTACATAAATACAGCGACAGGAGATAGATATACAATAGTGTTCATACAACAGAGTTCACTCGCCAGTCACAACGTATCATTTACCTTAACATTCTCTGTTATTTTAGTGTAGTCAGTGTCACTTTTTATATTATACAGTGTTCAGTCACATCCAATTCATTCAAACCAGACCACTCTCTCCTTCATCAACCACTATAATACGATCAAAGAGAGTATCCATAGTAGAGAATGAGAGACAAAAATGACAGAACCACTCTCTCGGACTAGAATGGGAGAAACTATATAAATACAGCGACAGGAGATAGATATACAACAGAGTTCACTCGCCAGTCACAACGTGTCATTTACTTTACCCTTTACCACTCTACCATACTCTACCATTTTAAGTGTAAACTACAGGCAGCCAGCGTCCGTACATTATACAGTGTTCAGCCATATTTTATTTGTTCATTCAAACCAGACCATTTCTTTCCTTCTTCATACTCATTATAAATATAATGATAAAGGAAATTATAAAGGTTTGAAGTCCCGGTGAATGGATATTGACCAAAACTTTATTGCCAAGTATTAAAACAGGATATCATGTTTAAGCTTACAGCGCGTTTTTTTGTTTTGTTCTTTGAAATAATTTGTTCTACACAAACACAACAGAGACACACACAACACACTTCGCTTAAAATTCTTCTCTATGGATCTTTAAACTTGGATCAAAGAATTCGGCAGAAAAAGGTTTCCGGTTATATTTTTTGACCAGAAGTATCAGGATTTTTCAGACTTATTTTGCAATTTTTCTCGGCTTCATCATTTTCTTTAAAAACTTTGATTATACCAAGTCGTTTGAAGCATTATTTATTTTTCTCTGATAAAAAAACATACAACCATAAAGAAAGTTTGTCAATAACAGTTAGGAAAGGGATTAGCCTCAGTGGTTAGCGCATTGGACTCCCACTTGGAGGACCCGGGTTTGAGTCCAGTGCTACGCTTAGATTTTTTTCTTCCTAGGAGCCCCTACAGCTCACTGTTCGGTGATGGCCAGTGCTGTCTGTGTAGCGAGAGAATACTGTCCGGAGGCCGGCAGTACACTGAGAAGGCTCCGGGCGCCAATGACCACAGATGTTGACGCGCCTTAAATTAAAAAAAAAATATAATTATATCAGTTGTAAAAATGTGTGTATGTGTGTGTGAACAAAATAACTCAAAAACGAAAATTCGCAAATTCGCAGGAACTCTCCAATATAGAATTCCGTTTAGGCACTATTACTGCATCTTCTGATACGAAGGTTTCAAGCAAAATCCATCAACCGGAAATACGAATTTATTGAATAGTTTTTCGCCATTTTTTTAAATAATGGCTCCGACCATTTTTTTTAAACATCACATACTATCTACACTGGATTTGTAATGATTTTATAGAATAAAATGGTAGGAGTAGAGATATGACACGATGCGATGTATGTGGTTGAATCTGATAGATTGATGATGTCCCAATCTCTCACTGGCTTATATACAGGTTTTCCCCACTCTAACCTGCTTAAGTGAGAGAGTTGCAGAGAGAGTTTGTTTTCTCTCGGTCGGGCTTGTGTATTTTCTCTCTTGCCGTTACATGGTGGGTTTTGAGAAAGTAACTTACTTCAAAAGTATTACTTCTGTCAACATATGATTCTACTACCATGTGCTCGAAATATTAATAAACAGAAGTATTTGTGGAATTCCCAATTTGAAAAAATCAGTTGACGAAAAATGCAGCTTTACCGAATAAGTTTTTTTTTTTTTCTGGAATTGTCTCAAAAACGACTATAACGATTTGCTTTAAACTTGTGTAATGGCAAGAGAGCTTGCCAAGCCCGACCGAGAGAAAACAGACTCTCTATCGTACTCTCTCACTTGGCTAGAGTGGGGAGAACCTATATAAGCCAGTAAAGATCAATCAATCAATCTATCAGATTCAACCATATACATCATCGCATCGTGTCATAACTCTACTCTCACCCTTTACTCTCATAAAATCATTACCGTCCAGTGCAGTTTGTGTAAGCTTATAGCCATATTTATAACAGTGTCTTCATATGTCGTCTAATTAATCTAACCTAATTTCTCTCCTCATCAACTCCATTATACTTGTAATACTTGCTGAACAGAGATATAAACCTTTAATTTGTAAACTTTTCCGATAAGTTTGATATTACTGGGTTCACAGAAATTTGAGTCGTTAAATTTCAAATATTATATGGGTTTGGTAAAGTCGTGTGAGTGTTTCACACCAGATTTTTTTTTTTTTGGTAAAAGGGCCTCAAAGATAAGATTATTTTGCAAATATTATTTTATTGAAATTATATATTGTTCTGATCATAATTATACGCTTAAGAATTTCTATAACTGTATTGATTTCACATATATATATATGAAGATTGTGTACGAGTTCCCTGAGGACAAGTAATTTTATTCATGTTTTTTTCACGCACCACATCACCTTAACGTATTAAATTCAATTCCTATATCTGCCCAACTGTTACACATCTCCTCACTCTAAAGGATTGATTTCAAATCAATATCTTATTCTCCTGTCTCCTAGTAAGGCATCCTCCGTTCATCTTTAACTTTTTTTACGCATGGCTACTTTCTAACTTATCATAAGGATACCATCTTTACATTCACGTAAAGTTTTATAAATTCATATATTCTATTTAAATATATATCTTCTTTAAACCGAAAAAAAATGTAGTGTGAAACACTCACACTACTCTATGTACTCTTACTGCGAAATGGGCAAATTTTCTTCACACTTACAATTCTTATTAGTGTTTAAAACCATCGGCATTTTTATGGAGAAAATCACACACACAAAAAACTGAAAAACCTATTTAGTAAAAGTCACACTTCCGCTCCACCGATTTTTCTCAAAGTAGGAATTTTGGCGGCAGCTTATTTTTTTTTTTTTGCCTATACCATGACTTCGGCTATACAGTCATTCTACGTCGCGCAGCTCTGTGGCTGCGCTGGCGATTGATGTTGTCCGCTTAAATGATGTCCTGAGAACAATCTCAGACGCGAACAACTTCACCCCTCCCCCGGCAACTTATATAATTCTAATTAATATTATTTAGTTGACAGAATTGTATACCACATTGTTTAAACTAAAACAACACTTTAGAGGTAACCATAACCCCACCTCTCCAACAAAAGTGCCCTTAAATTTCCCGTAGAAAGATTTCAAATAAAAGTTGTATAGCTCTTTGTATGTGTAGTTTGATGTAGCAAGTTTAAAGAAAACCGGTTGGAGCTGATTTAGAGAAAATAGTAGAAAACTGGAAACTACTTTTAATAAAAACGCAATTCTGGTCATCCGATTTTCTTCAAACTCGTGATTTCAACAACATATTTAATTCTAATTAATTATTTAGAACCCTCAAGCTCCATGGTCTATTGGCTGGCGAAGTTGGTGTTGACCCAGCATCGTGATAAAAAGTGGGAAGCTACAGTTAGTAGCGCCCTAGGTAGCAAAGGCTGGAACTAAACGGCGTGGAAACTGAGGCGTGCTTAGCACACGCTCTCCTATTCATTCGCTGTCTGGCAAGCCTTGGCCCATCATGGGCTGTTGCGCCAAAGAATAGGGTATTGTTTAGATGATAGAATTGTGTAGTAAACTGAAATAGCACTTTAGAGAGAACCGTAACTCCACCTTTCTCCCAAAAGTGCCCTTAAATGAAATTTTCCTGGAGAAATGTTTCAAATAAAAGGTGTAGCTCTTTGTATGTATAATTGATATATCAAGTGTGAAGAAAATCATTGGAGGCGTTTTTGGGAAAATCACTAAAAACTGAAAAAAAAAAAAAATTCATTAAAGTGGTACTTTTGGTTGATGGATTTTGCCCTCGAAATTTTCGGCGGTCTGATGTGGCAGTAATATCTAAATGGAATATCAAATTTGAGCTTCTTGCAATAATTTTCCTACGAATAATTTTTTTACATGATCGGAACCTTAAACGTGTTTTTGGGGGGGGGGAGGCAATATTTGTCAAATTCAATAATTGACTAATTATACAATACCTTTCTCTCGCAGCATTAAAAGAAAATAGAAAAGAACTTTCCCGGCTGTGGTAACAACACCAAGTTTGAGAATCAATGATATTGCCGTGTAATTCTCGAAATTCTGCGGAAATATTTCGTTCTACGGTCCAAGTTTATACACATCTCAGTGCTCCTGATGTTATGTCCAAAAGGATTGTGTGCTTAAAGCCTCATATAGTTTTCCTTACCGCCTTTACAGCGCGGATTGACACAGCTTCGTCTGGTTCTACTTGTTTAATCTGCCGGAACTGGATAGTTATTCCGTATCCGCTTTTTGGAAAAACTAATATAAAAGTTTCAACTATATTTAAATTTATAAAAACTCAGCTGGTCAAAGCAATACATGAAGAAATTAAAGCTAAAATTAATAAAGAAATGATTTTCTTCTTACTTAGCGGAAAATTCTATCGAGTTTAATTTTTTACATTATCTATTTAATTATTTGGCTACATACCAGAGTTGGGCAAAACGTAATTTCAATTACAATTACAATTACTTACCAATCACTGTAATTTGAAATGGCAGAAGTACAATTACAATTACATATAATTGTAATTAGTAATTCCAGTTACTTTATGGATCATTGTAATTGTACACAAAGTAATTCAATTACAAAATACAATTACATGTAATTGTATTGTACTTCTGCAATTCTAAGTAATTTTAATGCAATTCCAAGTAATTGTAATTGATAATTGCAATTATTAACGTCGAAATGGCACTAAAAAAAGTAATTAGATATTAGTCAACGGTAAAAAAAAAGAAAGGAAAAAGTCATAAGTTAGGAAATATTTTTTATTTATTAAATGCTGACTCATAAGAAATAAATTTACTTACATTAACAACGTAATTTCTACTGAGAAATATTTATTGTTAAATACTTCTTTCTTTTTTTAATTTAGGGCGCGTCAACATCTATGATCATTGGCTCCCGGAGCCTTCTCAGTGCCTAAATTAAATTTATTGATCGTCGATCCACCAAATGAATCTTTAGGAACCTTCGCTTTGGCTACACTCAACAATGTCTTGGGTCAAAAAAAATTCGATCTCCCAATTATAATTAATCATTTGACAAAAAAGCTTCTAACAATTCTTTTTTGGTACAAAATTTGAGAGACTGAATTCTCTTGAAATTTTTGCCAATTGTTAATGATAATTTGGGAGACCAAATTTATTTAACCCAAGAGATTATTGAGGTGGAAATGTGGCAGAGTTTACTTTTGTTCAATTACTCAATTTTTTTTTTTTTTTGTATTTGTATTTGTAATTTTATTACTACAACTACAAGTACATGTAATTGTAATTGAATTACTGTTAATGGTAATTGTAATTACAATTAGATAGCGACAAGCAGTAATTGCAATTGAGAGCCTCAAATTACAATTACAGTAACTGAAAGAAGTAATTGCATTTACTTAAAACGATTACAGTAATTGTAATTGGATTATTACAATTACTTCAGTGTAATTGTTCTTTGGAACCAGCTATTATTATATTTTGGATCATTCAACTGTTTTCCAATTTTACTCATGTAATTGAAGGTGTTTTATTCATGTAATTTAATTACTGCCCAACTCTGCTAC
This sequence comes from Triatoma infestans, assembly GCA_011037195.1. Lineage (NCBI taxonomy): Eukaryota > Metazoa > Arthropoda > Insecta > Hemiptera > Reduviidae > Triatoma > Triatoma infestans. Next base: position 56,318 of record JAAEAF010000863.1, read on the forward strand.
ATACAATTGAATTTCAAATTTTATTTACAGTAACTTAGCTGTAGTGTATCTAAAAAAAAAAAAAAAATTCTAGAAGCCAACTTACATTTTCTAAAGTATAATGTTACCGTTATATATGTATAAAAAGAAAATTGATGAAAATAGAATTCCCAATAGTGTTTTTATTCTTATCTTGATGTAGACTGAAACTATATATTAAATTGCACAAGATGAATACATTCTTCTTCTAACCATTTCTTCCATCCTTCTTCGACTCCCGTATAAGATCTCTTTGACCCTAGAGAAAACACAAAGCTTGTAATAGGGTCTACCTCTTTCCCCTCTTTCTCTCTGCTCTTTCAACCTTCATGGCTATTTCCCAATAGGCTATTTTTCTTCAATCCCCTCCCCCACGGTCTTACCACCGTAACGTTTATAACCTTTCATCATAGTAAAGGTTTCAACTGGGTCATTCGTATCAACCAATCTTTTCTTTAAAAAAAAAATTCTTTTACCGTCCAGCGATTAGATAACATTTATATAAAGAATTATTTTTTACCCTACATTAATTTTCAATACGATGGACCATATCTTTACAATGCGTACAGTAATGGAGAAATTTTATGAGTACGGCCTGGAGTTGCATCAACTGTACGTTGATTTTAAGAGGGCGTACGATTCGGTCTCTCGAATTGGCCTATTCAGAGGGCTAAAAGCATTAGGAGTCCCAGCTAAGGTGATAAGACTGGTTAAAATGACCTTGAGAGACACGGTGGCAAAAGTAGCAATCCAAGGTCAGATGTCCTCAGAGTTCGCTATAAATATGGGCTTAAGGCAGGGAGACCCGGTGTCCCCGATCCTCTTCAACCTGGTATTGGAAATGGCAATGCGAAAATGCACGATTAACCCCGGAGGCAACATATATAACAGAATGTCTGATTATTTGGCCTACGCAGATGATGTAGCCATTATAGCGAGGTCAAAGGCTGCTCTTAGGGAAACCTTTATGGAGTTGGCTGAAGGCGCCGCCAGTTATGGTCTGAAGATTAATGAGGAGAAGACCAAGTACATGGTCACAACTCGGCGCGCGAGATGTTTCAGAGAGTTAATCGCGGGCCAGCACCGTTTTGAGGGCGTTAAAGAATTCAAATATCTAGGAGCCGTCCTCACTAACAAAAATGAGGTAAGTCGCGACATAGACAACAGAATAGCGGCCGGAAACAGGTGTTTGGGAGCGTTAAGACGGACATTCTATAATAGATCCCTGTCAAGAAAGACCAAATTGACGATCTATAAGTCAGTTCTTAGACCCGTGGTAACGTATGGCTCGGAGTCGTGGACGTTGAGGCATGCGGACGAATTGAAATTGAACCGCTGGGAGAGAAAGGTTTTGAGGGCGGTCTATGGACCAGTGTGCCAAGATGGAGTCTGGAGGTGCCGAAAAAACGCGGAGTTAAGAGAGCTGTACGGGGAAGAGGACATAGTATCTGTGGTCAAGCAGGGAAGGTTGCGTTGGGTTGGACACGTGCAAAGGATGGAGAGTGAGAGAGCACCACGAAGGGCGCTGGAGGGTCACCCTGGAGGCAGTAGACCGAGAGGAGACCTAGGCTGCGTTGGATGGGTGATGTGGAGGAGGATCTCCGGGAGCTGAACATAAGACAGTGGAGAAGAAAAGCTCTAGATAGAGAGGCTTGGGGTCGGGTATTGGCGGAGGCCAAGGTCCTACATGGGCCGTAGTGCCACAGTTGAGTTGAGTTGAGATTAATTTTCAATAGTATAAAGGTCTAAATGTAAGTATTTTTTTGGTTATCAAGCTTTACTTTTCAATGAATTAGACAATCGCTTATCGGCTTTAATAGTGGCATATGACACAGCAAGTTAATTTTGTTTACGCCGATCTCACACATTACTCTGAAATCCCTACAATCTCATTATGTAGCAGCAATAACAGGGCCACGCCTCTCTCGAATAAACTAAGAAAAATTAAACGTCGAATAACTCTAGCCTGCCTAGATGTAGACTTTGCCACCTAAGTGCTGCTACAAACAGAGCGTGGGAGTCCAGAGCTTTGGCTTGCCTATCCATTGATGGTGCCCAGTTTGAAGAGCTTCTTTAAAGAAAAAATAAGGTAATTTTGACATTAAACTGAAATTTGTTTTTCATATTTTAAATTACCATAACTTTTGAAAAACCTAACCGATTTTAAATTTTTTTTTTTTTTTTTTTTTAGAGGCTCAAGTACTATAAAAATATGCAAAAAAAAATATAATGTTCCATTTGAAAAAAAAAAAGTTGGATGCTGTATCTCGGGATATTGGGGTATAAAAAAATGGATCAATCACTGAAAATAAACTAGACTAAAAATGATTAAATACGTGTTTTCTATTTTTTTCGAAATTTCCCGCCGTTTAAAAAAAAAAGTGGGTGGAGCATATAACTCCTCTGGTCACCCTGTATAAATTTAACATCAAACATCTGCCTCCAGATAATCTCATCCACTACTTGTGATCGTACTCTAAGACTGTAAGATCCTAGAAACAGTATATAAACAAAATGGCTACTATGATCATAATATCATTTTAAAAGTTATTTAAAAAGAATTAAATATCTGAAAATTCAGGTACAGCTATTTTCATATTTTAATCGTAACTTTTGTTTTGTTTTTTTTAGTTACAAAAAGTTAAACGATTTTCTCACAGCACACAGTTCGATAGAAATGAATGTAAAGAAGGGAGTTTAAGATAAGTGGTACTAAAATCATTCCTTTTTTTGTGTTTTCTCTCATAAATCTTACACTTTTCCTCTTTTACTCTGGTGCAACTACTGAAGATTTCCCTAATGGATTAGAGTGTGATTTACCTAACTCCTCCCATACCATTTTCTAAGTTTCTTTTTCCTCCTATTGATTATTGGAAACTGGAACAATCTACCCCCAATCTGTAATAAAGATCATCTTTATTTTTTGTTTGTTTTTCAGATTAGGAAAAATATGTCCTCTATAGTTAGTGGTCTTTGAATTGTATGGAGACGTAAATTGATTACTTAAACAGAGTGAATTTTTTCCTTGTTGAAGTAGAAGGAAATATGTTTTGTTGTTTTATTGTTTGCTTTGCAAAGTCCTAGTTTTCCATTTAGATCGATTCATGAATTTTTAACTATCCTCTTATTCCATTTCGCTTGAGTATTCCAAAAGAATCGGACACGTTGCTTTCTTTACAAATCAGTTTACCTTTCATTAACATTATTTATTATTTGTCTTTGGGGAGGCTAGCCCATTGGACCCATATAGCTACCCCAAGAAAAACAACAACAAATCGGGTCTAGAACAAATATCCAGAACCGGATCTAATCTTCTAAGATTCACCGCAGTCCGTACATATCGGACAATAACTTTTAGGGGAAATAGCCTAAGCTCTTCCACAGACATCCTGTTCCGACCAAAGGTCCTGAACCTAATTTCCTCACAACTCAGGCAATCTGTCATAAGATGGATGGGTGTTTCTTCCTCTGTCTCAGAGACTCTACAAAATGGATCCAGCATGAGCCCCATTACGTACAGATGTCTCATTAAACCACAGCGGCCATTAAGCGATCCAACCAGATGCCTGAGAGAGAGCTCCGTGAAAGACACAGCTCACTAATAAGGATTGTAAGGTTCGGCCAAGGAACTCAAAGCAGGTCACACTCAGAAATCATATATTCATTATAATTTAACAGACTACACAGGACAACTTATACACTATATAACTGTACACTCTATGAAACTACCATATAATCCAGACTAAATACAACTCTACCCTGTTAATATACATGCCTGTGGAAGTATATAATATACACTTACAACTATATCAAGAAACCCCGATTAAGTAACCCTTAGCTTACTATCTACTATCAACTAAATACTAACAATTATCTGCTATCACTTATCTACTACATATTACTTGCTATCTGCTGGGCCTATTACCACTTTGGCATACCAATTGCACATCTACCTTTAAAATAACTTACTGCGCTAGGACTTACCGGATCAGCCGCAGGTGCAGGACCACACTTCGATCACCGCGACACACTCATCAGAATGAATTCAATCGAATCAGCACTGTCCATTTTCTTATTTTAATTATTACTTTTAATATTATTTTGAAATTCTAAGACATTAAATATTTTATATTTAATTGCGCGCCCCCTTACAGGATGAATGCTGTGAAGCTCTCCATGACTGGAAGCCTAACAGAGATGTGCCAGAAGACACGCCAACAGCAGGCTCGGGACCAATGAAAGGAGAGAGAAGTGCCTAATTTGGCAAACCTATCCACCTTCTCATGCCCAAAAATTCCCATATGACTGGTACCCAGACTAGAAAGCTATCTGGTCTTCAGAGTAGAAAGCTGTTCCAGTCATTTAGAACATTCTAACACCAACCTGGAAATGAAGACACATGAACTCAGCGCCTTCAGCGCAGCTTGCCTGTCCGAGCAGATACAAACACCTTTTAGGTTAGTGTTAAGTACCCTCTCATCCAAGATACAACAAAGAATAGCATAAACCTCAATCTGGAAAACTGTGGGGCATTCACCAAGAGATACTGTTAAATGTTCTTCGGTCTCAATATAGACCGCAGATCCTCACATACCATCCATTCTTGAACCGTCTGTGTAACACCGGAGGTAACTGCCAGGTATCATAGCAGACAGACCCAATCTTCCCTAGAAGGTAACCTGGCGCCGTAAGAATGGTCAACAAAATGAAAAACAAAAGCTTTCAACATTCTATAAGAAGGAAAACCTGTAATAGAAACTTCAAAAACATCTCGCTATGAATGGTAGAATGATGATTTCGCCTCACCCTGTTAAAAACCTGCCTGTTTAATTCTATAACAGGCTTTCATTGCCACATTTTTCACCTCTACAAACTGTATTGGGAGGTGGGATTCCCAATAAAGTCGCCATTGCAACGTTGGCGTGGTCCGCATCGCTCCGGGCACCGCCAAAGTTTACCTTTCATAGTTTCTCTGATAAATTTTCCATTTGACCAGGTTTTCAAGTGAAAAGAGGCTCAACAATTTTCTTTCTCGGTTAGCTATCAGAATCAGCTGACGACCCACTCTCTCTGGACATCTCTTTTTACTTTCTCTTACTGGTATTAGAGGAAGTACTTCAGTTGTATTGAAATTCTCCGTATTAAGTCTTCAGTGGATATACATATTCGAACAAATAATGATTAATCAAAAAAGTACTCAAAAACCTGAAAATCTGGAGACAAACCAGCACGAAGATTTTATAAAAACTCATCATGGTTTCGAAATCTCTTACTTCTAAAGCTGTCTATCATATAGAATATTTTTGTGGGTGGTGCATGTTAAAATATTTTTACTCTATGTATTGTAAATGCAACTAAATGTGTTTGAAAATAAATATTAGGAATTTGAAGAAAACTTCGTCAATTAAAATTGTAAGAATCCTAGTAGAAGAAAGTTGTGAAGGGAAGTTTTACACCAGATTATGTTGAATTTATATTATAAGCTATCTCCCATGAAGTGTTAATATCCATGCTCTTTGTCCATGATAACTGGTGATCTAATTATTTGATAAGAAGTATAAGGGAAGTGAGGCAGATAAGGCCAGAAGTTGGGATCATTACATTAGTGAAAGGGTGTTAGTTTAGTGTGTATGTGTGCAGCGCTACCTACTGAATACTTTCATATACTCAGCATAAATGAATTTTAATAAGTCATCTATTCCGTCGGAATATACAGAATATAAGTTTATATCTGCACAATAGGACAAAAAAAAAAAAAATCTGGTGTGAAACACTCACACAACATTCTCTTACTCCAGTTTTCAAAATTGTAATTGACAAATTTTATAGTTTGTTTTACCAGATTTGATGAAATTCGTTAGAGTTCGTCGAAAACTGAAAAAAAGTGTTCAGTAAAAGGGCACTTCTGGTTTACTTATTTTTTTGAAACTCAGAATTCAAATCATCTATTCTAATTAATTTTGTTTAGATGGTAGAATTGTATAATCAACTATGATAGCACTTTAGTGGAAACATAACCCCATCAATCCCCTAAAAATGCCCTTAAATGAATTTTTAAACTAGAGAAACGTAATAACTAAAAGTTGTAGATCTTTGTATGTGTAGTTGATATACCAAGTTTGAAGAAAAACGTCGGCGCAATTTTTGAGAAAATTGCAAGAAAGTAAGAAAAAAAAAATACCAAAAGACTGAAAAATACATTTTAGTAAAAACGCACTTCCGGTCATCCGATATTTTTTCAAACTCGGAATTTCAACAATACATTTAATTCTAATTAATATTATTTAGATGATAGAATTGTATAGTAAACTGAAATAGCACTTTAGAGGACAACCCATCACCCCCTCCCCTAAAAGTGCCCTTAAATGCATTTTCCCGGAGAAATGTTTCAAATAAAAATTGTAGACCTTTGTAAGTGTAGTTCATACAGTAATTTTAAAGAAAATCGTTGGAGCAATTTTTGAGAAAATTGCAAAAAAGTGAAAAAAACCATTCAGTAAAGAAAGTGGTACTTCCGGTATAGGAATTTTGACAGATAACCTACTGTCGGATCCCATGGTGATACCCAAACGGAGTGTCAAGTTTGAACTTTCTGCGACTTTACGTTTTTTAAGCTATGCTGTTCACATACATACATATACATACACAGACCATTTGCTAAAACCCACTTTTTTGAACTCAGGGGACCTGAAAACGGATATTTCCGGTGAATACTCGATATCTAAAATTTGACACGATTACAATAATACTTCCTCTTACTAGGAGTAAGAGAAAGTAAAAAGTGAGATAACCAACCTACAACTATCACCAACATACCAATTACACACGTATACCAAGCCCTTGTATATGTATAGGGTTAATGATAGATTTATCTAGTACATAAATCGACCTCTCACTGAATGACTACTGGTAAATAAATTCTAATTCGAAATAATTTAAGTAGTACAGTAATACAATGCATTTTTTTAAATGAAAACAACATATGGCCTTAGTCAGGTAGAGAATCCTTTCTTAACAAGTTAGGTCTTAAAAAAAAAAACACTCCAAGCAGTGTATTTTGCTGTATGCAATATCTGCGTTATTGCACTGATATATAAGGCATCCTTGATGATGGTCGAACGCCCGAGACCGGGTGATGACCACAATATGAAGCCAGGCTATGATGGAAACTATCTCTAATGCTAAATATACTGGCATATCAGATTTTTGTGTAACATTTATTCGGTAAACTTTATTTTAGTGATGTTCTATGGGATCAATATCATAGGCTTATCTCTGAACTGACTTACTGATGGATAGTGGCAATGCCTGAGGTTTAATAATATGGTCACATTGAGGAAGCAATGTTAGCCTAAAAATAAAAACATCCTGTCTTAACTCAGCCTTCCAATGACAGCTCGTTTAGGCGTAAAAATAAAAATTGCACCGATTTTTTACAGATTCTCTTACTCCTAGTAAGAGGAAGTATTGTAATATTGTCAAATTTTCGATATCGAGTTTTCACCGGAAATATCCGTTTTCAGGTCCCTTGAGTCCAAAAAAGTGGGTTTTAGCAAATGGTCTGTGAGTGTCTGTATGTATGTGTGTGTGAACAGCACAGCTCAAAAACGAAAAATCGTAGAAAGTTCAAACTTGATATTCCGTTTAGTTATCACCATGGGATCCGACAGTGGGTCATCTGTCAAAAAATTCCTCAACCGGAAGTGGCACTTCCCTAGTTGTATTTTTTTTTTTCACTTTTTTCCGATTTTCTCAAAAATGGCTCCGACGATTTTCTTCAGGCTTTTTTTTACATCAACTAGTCTTACAAAAATCTACAACTTTTATTTGAAACATTTCTCTGGAAAAATTCATTTAAGAATAATTTTGGGGGAGGGATGGGGGTTGTTAGGATTTCCTAATCTGAAAGTGCTATTTCAGTTTACTATACAATTCCCTCATCCAAATAATATTAATTAGAATTAAATGTGTTGCTGAAATTCCGAGATTGAAGAAAATCAGAAGACCGGAAGTGCGTTTTTACTGAACAGTTTTTCAGATTTTCTCCATAAAAACACCGACGAATTTTATTAAATTTTGTAAACTAACTTATAAAGTTTGTTGTTAATTACAATTTTGAAAACTGGAATAAGAAAAAGTTATGTGAGTGTTTCACTCTAGATTTTTTTATCAAGACATCCTGATGATGGGCAAACGCCCGAAACCGGCCCATTGAACACAGAATGAAGCAGGCTATCACGGAAAATATCTCGGATGTTTTCCAGATCTGCGAACCCAACTACAACAACGAGTGTATTTAGTTTTTGAACTTTAAAGAAAATAAAAAAATTAAAAGCTATCCTATAAATCTGCATTTTTTAGTAAACCTGGCTTTGAACCATAATATTATATTACAGCAAAGCGCTCCAATCTTCATCGTATCCAATCCGTCCAATCAAAAATTCTCCGCACAAGAGTCGATGTTCCTTTTTAAGTCAGCAACCACATTTCCACAGTGACCTAAAACACCCATTTGTCCTAGATCTCGCCAAGTCCTGATATATTAAATTCCATTCCAAACTTTCCCATTCACTATAACTTATTAATCCGCAACATGTGTCACAGATATTACTTCCGTCTAATCTTTCCCGAAAACTGAAGCGCCGGCGGCCTCGCAATCATCTGATCACTTGATAAAAAAGGGTATTCTTCGAATTCGTTTCATCAGTATCTACACTAACCGACTTTTGATGGTCATTGTTGGATGGCGCCCTCATTCAATACTGTCACGTCATGTTATTAGTATTATTTTATTTTTCTTTCTTTTTCCAGTTATGTTTTTTTATTTATTTATTTTAATTTAATTTAATTATTTTTTATGTTATCTTTCAGTCTATAGGTCAACATTCCTCCCTATAGTCACTTACTCATCGGAGTCCTGGACACTGACCAAGAACATAAAAGTAGAATCCAGGCAACTGAGATGAGGTATTTGAGGAAGATAGAGGGGAAGACAAGAAGGGACAGGGTTCGTAATGCCATAATAAGATCCAACTTGAATATACAGCCAGCAGAAGAAATAATAGAAGAAAATAGGCTGCGCTGGTTCAGGCATGGTCTACGGATGGATTCCGACAGAGCGGCTAGAATGGCATATGAAGCATAGGTAGAGGGACGGAGAGGAAGGGGTAGACCGCGACTCAGGTGGGAAGAGGGTGTAAAAGAGGCTTGCGGGAAAAGAGGAATTGCGTGGGGGGAAATGAGAGCATTGGTGGAAGACAGAGAGGGGTGGAAGAAAATGTACAAGATGAAGGAGGCCTCACACCGCCAAGGCAGTAGAAAGGGCTCCGATTATGATGATGATGATGATTATGTAATCTTTTGTCATCTTATTTGCTTGTTGTGGATAAATTCGCAGTTGCAAATAAAATAAAGTAAAAAAAAAAAAAAAAAATTATATTAGTGGTAGAACCGTATATTGTACTGATATCACATTTTAGAGGAAAGTCTAACATAAATAAATTCTACTGTAACATAAATACAAGGCTCATAAAAAAAAAATGGTGGTTTAAAAATCTATACAAAAATAAATTTACTTATTTAAATTTGAGTGTTACACTGTAAACTTTATTATATTTATTTACAAAATAATATTATGTATATGTGTGTGTGTGTGTGTGTGTGTGTGTGTGTGTGTGGTGTGTTGTGTTGTTTTGTGTTTATTTATACAGTCTTTTATTTACCAGTAGTAGCTCATGCAATGTTAGGGTGAATGGTGGAATTGTATACTAGATAAATATATCATTACATCACCTGTGTATATATACAAGGGCTTGGTATATATGTGTGTGTGTTGGTATGTGTTGGTGATAGTTAATGGTATATAGAAGGTCCATTGGACCCCATGCTCATTCCCAACTGATGGGTATACTACTAGAATCCGGCTCCAAATATATATACAGAGACCCAGCTTGGTGCTAGAATGCCTGTACTATATAGTATAAAGTCCAGGTTAATGGGGCCCCCCTACCTATCCACAAACAACCATCACCTATACTAAATCCTCTAGTATATATTGTGTTACGGCCGCTACTAAAACTGTGAGGGCCCAGCGAACAGAGCCTGTTATAACTTCCATAGTTCCACTCTTTTTCTGCCCCACCACTTACATCTACTATTCTCTTCTTCTTCTTCTTCTTCCCTTCTTGTTATAAATACTTCTATATTTCCTTCTTGAAATATTTCGATGTTTTTTCCATATAGAAAATGGAATAACCATAGTTATTAAATAAATAAAGCTTAGGAATTCTCTTGGAAATTTATATTTGAAGGACTGAATAATTTAAATTTATAAGAAACATATTATTAATACTATTGATAGTGGAATTAAAAAAAATAAATGATATAATTATTCCCCAAAGTTCTATAACTGTTATTATTATTATTATTATTTTTATATCGACGGTATCCACTATTTCTGGTGGAAGAAATTCACAACCGCGCACGATAGTTTAGCCGCTTGGTTGAGTAATATTGTTCGCAGGCCGGAATCCATGCCGCTCTTCATGACTAGTGGACTGACCTACCTGAAACATAAGGAAGGCAACACCCGGGACCCAGGTCATTATAGACCTATCACTTCTCTGTGCACAATTTATAAGGTACTCACTACGTGCCTAGCTGACAGAATCTATGATCATGTTGATGATAGCCAGAACATCATATCGGAAGTGCAAAAAGGTTGGGCGAGAGGCACTTACGGGTGTAAAGAACTTCCACATACCGGGCTGACCCGTATCCTGAAGATATAAGGGGTGCCCACAAGTATAGTAAGCTTCCTCTGTGCAGCCATGGGGAGCTGGCGCACATGCTTGACCACTCCGCAAGTTTGCGACCGCTGTGCGGTCCAGGTCCATACCGGTCGGGAGCGTTATCTTTCAGGACGACGCATTGAGCCCACTATGTTTGTCCTCGTGGTTAACCCGCTATCTCGGTTGCTTGATTCCTCAGGCTAAGGCTATTCTTTGAGTGGTACGGCTGCGCCCGAACATAAGTTATCATACTTGTTGTATATGGATGATCTGAAGGTGTACGCTGGTCGCAAACACCGACTCAAACTCCTCCTGGACCTGGTCAGAAAGTTTTCTGCAGATGTCTCTCTGACGTTCGGACATGATAAGTGTCGTACTCAAACGATCCTATGCGTCAAAATAGTACCCACTCCTGATCAGATCGATGACCATGGGGAATTCGAAGCGATGGCGGAACAGAAATGTACAAATACATCGGGATCATCAAGCAAGAGGAATAGAACACAAAGTGGTAAAGCAGCTTGTGATTGACAAGTTCAAAAAGCGTCTTCACTTGAAGACAGCTCTCCAAAGTGGCAATTTGACCCGAACAATCAACTCATATTGCGTTGCGGTTTTGTCATATATGTTCGGGGTGATAAAGTGGTTGGCAACTGAATTGGGGGCGCTGCAGCGTTCAATCAGTACAGCACTTACTACGCAAAATAAACACCACTCCAGATCTGCCATCGAAAGAATTGAGTTGCCGCGGTCGGAAGGTGGATGTTATGATTCACAGGTTGCCCAAATGAGAGCTTATTTCTATACCCACCGGGACTCGAGTCTGATCGGTGCAGTAATGGCGGCGATAAGGGGTATACACCTTTAGATTTACACAGGGCGTCGTCGTGGGTGCAGAAAGTTCAGGACTAACAACGAATGGCTGCAGCATGGCGTGCAAAGGCCTTACATGGGCAATACCCCGCAACGCTGAATGGTGACGCCATTGACAAAGAGGCATCAGTGATGTGGCTCACCTGTAACTAGAAACTAATAAAAACTTTACCTAGAAACTGAGGGGCCCTAATTGCTATTCAGGATGGGATGGTGGCTACCAGGTATTACACGCGCTATATTATAGGAGACGTCAGTGTCCTGGATATCAAGTGCAGATTATGCCACTCTGCCCCAGAGACGATCCACGACTTTCTTTCTGTTTGTCCAATCTTGGCACAGACAGAGTACCTTAAGAGGAACAATAGCATGGCCTAAGATACTGTACGGGAATTGGCACTAAAGTTAGGTATGCGTTCAGTCGTCCCACCCTACTACCAGTAGGGTGATCCCGAGCCGGGTGCTAGAAAGCTCCGGGCACACACTCTATTGGAATCGCGTGATGCTAACGGATCACACAGTAGAGGGCACCCGACCTGCCCAGTGTGTGGCACAATAAGAGTGAGGGTAACATATACAACATAATACATGTCACAGTCCCGGATGCAGCTAATGTTGTGCGGGCCTTCAATGAGAAATTGATTAAGTACAGGCCACTGGCAGCTTCTTTTTTGGAGAGGCGTTTGAGTCTGTTGATATTGTGCCGATTGTCATCTCTACAGTTGATGTAATACCGCGCGCTATCGAGGGTGGTCTACTCAAACTTGAGAGCAACAGAAAGACGTTGGCTTTATGGCAGCAAGCTGTAATCTTCCATTCCTGTAGGATTATCTGGGAGATTTTGCTGCAGGGTAAGGATGAGCCGAGGTCGCTGGACCACTGATGATGATGATGATGACCAGGTATTACTAACACAAGAATACAAAACAGTGTGTTCACTTATAATAATCCAGGTGCCTCCCTTGCCTAAGGGCCGCGAGATATCTTAAATAAAAATAATAATAATAATAATAATAATACTTTCAAAGAATTCTCCGAAACTTTTCCCCATATGTGATATGCAATATGATTACTGTTGTTCCTACATCTAACAATGTCAGTAATTATGATCAATTCTAATTAAATCTGAAATAAAAATAATATTAAGATGTTTAACGATTTTCTCAACTTTATTTTCAACGATAATTTGAACACAATTTAGTTTTATTTCTTTGGTTAATAATGTAATGGTTGCAGGAGGAGATGTTGGTTGTAGATGTTGATGGATAAATAACACCTTAATATCGGTATAAGATATATAATTGATATATATGTATATGACTGACTGCCAAGGACTGTATACTTTACACTACAAGAACTGAACAGACAGACTGACGTGGCTAAACGATATGTACAATTGAAGTCTAAGACTGTGAACAGAATTTTTCTCTTTCTTTTTTTTGACTCTGTCTCTTGTATATATATCCAACTGGCCTCTCCTCTCCTCTCTCTCGAGAGGGGCTCTTTCTCTCTGATGGTGGTGGGGGTTCACTCGCTAGTGTGGATGAGTGGTGGGGGTTCACTACCCCTACAATAACATAACTCTTGATTATTAAATAATATATACATACATTCATAAATGGGATTAATGAGCAAGATATAATTAAATTTATTGTATTACAAAGTAATGGGACATTTTCTTTTTTCATTACACAGTGGTTATTATCGACAAAATTATTATAGTTCGTTAAAAACCATTACTACTTTCCCATGTAATATTGCGTGCCACGTTGCACTAAACTTTGCAACATTAAATGAAGTAAAAATGCGGGTATAGGATGAAGTTTGAATATTTTTTTTTAAAATGCAATTAAAAAAATGTTTATTCTCAAAATTATATGTTTGCATTGTAAAGGAAAAAAAAACAAGTTGCAATTTGATTAGTATACATTAATATCTCAAGAAATTTTAGTTTTTTCCACTTATTTGCTTTGGTCGACAATTTTATTGCAAACTTTTAACTACCTCCTAAACTTCATTCGGCAAATAATTGCCCACGTTACTGTGTTCAATAAAAATTTAATTGAGTTAATTGGTTTGTGGAATGTTTTTAGTTTTTGAATATTTTCTATATATATATATAACACTAGTGGGACTCCCCCCCCCCTGGGCGCCCAATCTCTTGGGTGGAGGACTGCCAGAAAGAAAAAGTAAGAACAAATGAAACACACAAACTGATAGCAAAATTTGTATTTATAAAACTTGTTTCCAAACAATGAAACATGTTTCAGCACTTTGAATTCCTTATTCCATCTTTTGTAGGATATCTCGGGCAAATCAACATACACTGGTCAAAAAAAGTTTTGCATATTCCAAGATTTTGTATTTCTGAACTTTGTTCGGTAAATTATGTTGCTTGCATTTCTTTGTTTTGTATGACCTTTCATACGCGTTACATTTGTTTACCTGACAATGTGCTCATTCATTCACTACTTGTTAGAGATTTCTGTTCAGTTGTGAGAAGTTGAGCTGATTGCAGGCAGTTGAAATTTTTTTTTATTGATTGCTTGTAAGTTGAAAAGGAAGTGATTTTACCGTGAATTTAAACAGCAATGCCATGGCACACGATTTAACCAGCAGATAGAGTTCGAATAGTGACTTTAATGCAACATGGTCAAATGACACAAGCCGAAGCAGCTCAAGTGACGTTGGCTACAATAGGCCTGAACGTTATTTACAGATGAGATAGGACTTCGCTGCATCCAGATAACAAAAGTATTCATGTCTGGAGGGCAAATGGTCAATGTTTAAATGAAGCTTTAATTCATTGAACGCTATCAGCAAGGTGATGGTTCAGCACTCTTCTGGGGGGGAATAATGATGGGACGCCGCACACCACTAGTCCACATCTAGGGCAATATGACATCACAAAAATATGAGAACAACGTCCTTCTTGAACCCATCCTTCTTGAATTTAGAGCTAACATTGAAGCAGATTTCACTTTAATGGACGACAATGCTCGTGCCCACCGCGCACAGTCTGTGAATAGGTTCTTGGAAAGCCATGTGGTATTCAAAGGATGATCTGGCCATCATCGTCTCCTGATTTGAATTGCGTGGAACATGTATGGAGATTACTGAAAACAGCAATTTCCAACCGTTCCCAACTATCACGAGCTCTGCAAGACCTTATCCCTGCTGCTATAGAGGAATGGGATAATCTGCCGCAAGAGTACTAGATACCCTGGTATTGAGCATGCCACACCGCCTCCAAGCCTGTGGTAGGGCTCATGGAGGCCACACAAAATTCCTCAACCGGAAGTACCACTTTACTAGTTTTTTTTTTTACTTTTTTGGGTTTTTTTCAAAAACAGCTCCAACGATATTCTTCAAACTTGGTATATCAACTACACATACGAGTTACAACTTTTATTTGAAACATTTCTCTGGGAAAAATTCATTTGAAGGCAGTTATGGGGGGGAGAGATGGAGTTAGGTTTTCATCTAAAGCGCTGTCAGTTTATTAGACAATTCTGTCATCTAGATAATTGTTAATTAGAATTGAATATCTTTTTGAAATTCCGAGTTTGCAAAAAAAAAAATCGGATAACCGGAAGTGCGTTTATTTTACTACCTTTACTAAATGATTTTTTTTTTTTGTAGTAACTTTTTCGCAATTTTCTTAAAAAAAATGGCTCCGATATTTTTCTTAAAACTTCTTATATAAATTAAACTTACAAAGATCTACAATTTTCATTTAAAACTTTTCACTGGGAAAATTCATTTAAGGGGCACTTTTAGGGGAGTGGTGGGGGTTATGTTTTTCTCTAAAGTGTTGTCCCATACATAGTTGATGTTATACAATATAATATCATCCAAATAAAATTAATTAGAAATAAATATGTTAGTAGATGTTTATTACCGGTTCTGGCGGCAAAATTTCTGAGCCCCAGGCACTTATGAATTTACGCCCGAAGGCAGGGGTCTGGCGCGCGGCTACAAAATTACGATGAGACCCCCATCTGATTTTATAACCAGGGAAAAAAAATATTTTTGAGCCGGGAGATGGCATGCGAGACATGCGGCTACGTTTTGAAAAATCTAGCTTGAAAACAATCTAAGGTAAAAAGAATATTTTTGAGCCGGGAGATGGGCATGCCTGACCTGCGGCTACGTTTTGAAAAATCTAGCTTGAAAACAATCTAAGGTAAAAAGAATATTTTTGAGCCGGGAGATGGGCATGCCTGACCTGCGGCTATGTTTTATAATATTTAGCTTGAAAACAGTCTAAGGTAAAAAGAATATTTTTGAGCCGGGAGATGGGCATGCCTGACCTGCGGCTATGTTTTATAATATTTAGCTTGAAACATTTTAAGGACTTTAATAATGTTTTTGAGCCGTGAACTGTCATCCAAGTCGAGGGCTACTATTTTATAATATTTAGCTAAACACTTTAATATTTTTTGTTCATGTTTACACTTATAATATTTTAGCTAAAATACATTTTAAGGACTTTAATAATGTTTTTGAGCCGTGAACTGTCATCCAAGTCGAGGGCTACTATTTTATAATATTTACCTAAACACTTTAATATTTTTTGTTCATGTTTACACTTATAATATTTTAGATAAACACATTCTAAGGACTTTATTATCATATTTGAGCCGGGAGATGGCATACAAGATAGGGCTAATATTTTATAAAATTTAGCTAAACACTTTAATATTTTTTGATATTTTGTTCATGTTTACACTTATAATATTTTAGCTAAACACATTCTAAGGACTTTAATATTGTTTTTAAGCCGTGAGATGACATACACGACATGCGGCTAAGATGTGTAATATTTAGCTAGAAACATTCTAAGGACATTAATAATGTTTTTGAGCCGTGAGATGGCTTCCAAGTCGTGGGGGCAAACATTTTATAATATCTAGCTAAAGACTTTAATATTTTTTGTATTATTCAATACTTTTTGTATTTTTATGCAGTGTTTCACTTTTTATATTCAGTACTACTATGTTTTATGTATTTCACTTTTTTATTCAGTACTACTATGTTTTATGTATTTCACTTTTTTATATTCAGTACTGTTTTATGTATTTCACTTCTTTATGTTTTAATGTTTATAACATTATGGGTGAAAAAAAAGGCAGAATGACATATTATAAGTGTTTATTTTCTGTGATTATTTAATACATTTTTCACTATTCTATTTTACAAGACATAATTCTTTTTAGTACAATGATCTTAGAAATTATTTTTCTCTAGTACAGTTTTAGTAATCTATTTACAAAAGACATAATCTAATATTTACATTATCTCATCACATAAGCATTTTTCCACACCAAATAATGGGCATGTAATACAATTGAAACACCAGAAAAAAGGATCATATATCAAATCGGAAAGAAGATTAGTGTTGTTAGTGTGAACAGTAGTTCGTTGATATGTCCAAATTAATCCTTTAGGAGTGCTTGGCTTGAGCAAATTGCAACATTTGTCACAAAAATTGTAATAAGAGTTGGTATCATTGTATAGTTCGTCAATGTTATTATGGGAAAGAATGTTTATTTTTTTAAAGTAATACAGTTCAATAGTTATTGCGAATGTTTTAAAGTGTTGCAATAATAAGGATCTGTTATCTGGGTTGCAATACAATATGGCAATGTAATCTGATAGGGGCATTGGGTGACCAGCAATAAATTCAATATTTTCAAAACAATACAAATCTATATTACATTTTTTATAAGTAGTTATACAATAATCAGAGAATGAATGAAATAATTTAAGCTGAACAGTTTTCGGTATATCAAGTAGGAAAATATCAGATCTCCTAGCTAAATTTAAACAGATGTTGATCATGCATAGATCCAAAAGTGAGTACGGTTGAAAATACTTCTCGTCAATAGTGTATTGTAGAGTGTGCATAGTTATTTGTTGAGTTGATAGTGTCCGTATGGCAAAGTGTGAATTCCGTCATCTAAAATGAAACGTTTTTGATCAAAACATGTCAAACTTGTTTTACTACATTCATATGTGTATAATTGGTGTCGTTTAGATTGAATAGTTTTGAATTGTGCATGTAATACAAGGTCTTGGCTTTTTAAAACATTTAGATAATCAGAAAATGAAAATCTATTCACAGCGCTTTTTTTAACACCTTTTGCCTTTTTAACTATGTGTTTGTTGAAAATGTTGAAGCTATACATTTTAGGTCTTAATGCCACCAATTCTTGAATAGGAACTCCGGCAGTTTCATCGCTAAATTTACCCAACACTTTCTTATTGTGGTTTGAATAGCATTTGTGCGTAACAGGGTAGTTGGAAGTGTCAAAATAGTCTTTCAATTCAATCATGTCATCGTATACATCGTCTGTTTGAATATTATATATAAAAGAGTCAGTGTCCATGTATAGCAAATTCAGGGAAGTATGATTATAAAATGGTAACATAACCTCGTAGTGAAATTGATACATGTACCGTTTGCTGAGTTCCAATATCGAAAATCCCACGTAAATAGGTCTGTCCAGACAAATTGTTTCCTGTTGTAAGTGTACTGCAACAACGTTTTCACTAAAAATTGTCCTGTCTTTAAAGTTTGGTCTTTTGGATAATTTTAATAATGCTTTTTCCGTGGTGACAAGTTTGATGGTCAATCGTTTCCTCTTATTTTCAATACATTTTCCAAAAACAGAGTTGTTCATTAATTTGTAAAAGTCCTTTTCAAAATCGTTTTTAGCCGTCTTGCGTAAGTTAGTATTCAGTTCTATGTAAGGTTTAAGCCAGGGGGATTGTTTAAATTTTAATACTCTATGCACTTTTTTCAAAACAACACCCATCGACAGAGCTTGTTTCAAATTTTTGTAATGAATCACATAATGTTGTTTATCCTCAAGCGTGGTATAGAGCTTATTATTGTGATGATGTGGCAGTGGTGGAAACTGACTGAAATGATTGTGTAAGCTGGTTGGTATATGCAAATCAACCTCTAGAATAAAACCATCATCGCTATCATCAGGAACTGTGGTAACATCCACACTATTGTCCACCCATTCAAAACCACCATAAGGAAGATATTCACTCATTGCAAACCCATATAGATTATTTACATCTATATATAAAATATAGCTAGATGGTTGTGTGGGATCGTAACCACTTATGTATGGGTTATTGGCTTTGGAATGTCTTGTAACACACGAAGTGATACCTCCACGAATACCGGATTCAATCATAAGATGTTTATCATAATCAGTCAATAGTTCCAATTTTACTTTTGTATATTTTAAACAGGCGTCAAATGCCAACCCAGGCGTTGTGAAATACCAACTCGGATCAATGCTGTAAATGGATTCACACACATCTCTAAACTGTTCAAATATGTCACTTAAAAGAATTATGTCTGTTGTTAAATACAATTCTGTGTAATCTCTAAGTGTTTGTATATTGAAAGCGGTCCAGACTTGTTGAGCGTGTAAATAATCATTATCGGATATGTGCTCATCGGTTAAATCATTAAAAAAATATTTTTTAGCTGGTAAGGAACGTTCATCTAATTTTTCCATACTTGTCATGTAGGCGTATGGGTAAATACCCTTTCTAAGTAGTAATTTTCGTTCATCATAATTTGGAAATTGTTGTTCCATTTGTGGGTATTCAGTCAAGTTATTTATTAGTCGTTCTAAACTGTCTGGTAAAAACCTATAAGAATCTAAAAATCTAAGCCATAGCGTACAATCGCTAAATTTTTTCGAAAAACTTATATATTTCTCAGTTGAATTTGGTATTACCCATATGTCGCCTGGATCCTGTCCCAAAGATAATATAATAGGATGAGCATCATACCCGCTAAGATTATGCATGTACACCGGTATGAAATTGGGTAATTGAAAATTTAAATTACAATCATTATGTGCAGCACACTGAAATTCCCCTGTAAGATGATCATGATGATGAACTTTTTTGTCTAAATGGTTAAACGGTTGGTCGCAAATACCACAATGAGTGGCATTGTCAAAGTCATGTCGTTGTTGTGGTGATAGATCTGTCATTGGAATAATCTCCTTATATAAGGTTTCCACGTCTTTAACAATGGAATGTAAATACTGCATAAATTGTTCGAGTGCATCGTCCCCAGTGTAAATGAAAATGTCTTTTTGATAATTTGATAGTGAAGAGACAACTTTAGCCCCAACACTACAAATTTCATGCTTGTGTGTTTGTCTAGACCATGATGTTGATGGACTGCCGGGTGCATTGTGTACTGGTAAAAGTATAGATTCAAAATCAGCATAGATAACTATTGGTACGTGTTGTTTATGTTGAAAGTTTGTAAACTGTAAATATGTGTTGTCTGAAGGCATTTGAATGCGACAAGGTTTTTGTTTATTGCAAAATAATAGATGGTCTGTTAATCGTTCCTCAGCCGTTTTCCCATCTACCGATGTATAGGTGTGAGTAAATGTTTTAAAACACCGTTTACATATAACAGCGCTGCTATGCTTTTTCCTAAGTTGTGAAGAAACAAGTCTGGATAAATTTTTTATTAAACAATAATGAGAAGTATTTTCGTTTCTTAAATATAACAAATCAAAATGTTCTACAGACTTTTCATTTGAACTTATCATTAGAGGATAAACCTGATTTTCCTCGGTTAAAGAATAAACGTTTATCGATACATTATTATGTTTTTCAAATTTACGTATATCTTTTAATGGTGTGGGAAAGGAAATATTGTCGAAATTGTAAGGATGATTTAGTTTTTTATACGTCGATAATCTACGCGTCTCCTTTAACTGGCGGCTTAAGATGGCATATTTAAAGCAAAAGTCATCAGTATTACAAATGTTAATGATTGCCCGTTTATCGGCTATTTCCTTTGGTAAAGCGATGTAACCTCTTCCACCTAAAGGTCGATATTTAGTTAATCTAATGACAATGCTATCAATAGAATCCAGTTTCCAGTTTGATCCGCTAGTTTCAAATTCTTCAATCTCGCTCACAAGTTTTGCAAAAACTCTTCGGAGGTAGTGAATTAAATTGCAACTAGCGTCAATAACTTCTATGGAAGTTTTAAAATTGGCATCGGTAAACTGTTCAAGATCAGAATTCCTATACCGACTGTAAACACATTCCAATAGAATGGATGATTTGAAAATTAATAACTCTTCTCTAGCTTTACTCAACAACTGTAGAAGTATGTTGTGTTTCTCTTGTAGAAATAGCAACGGGTCTTTTATATTGTCAACATTTTTTATACAAAAATTTTGGGCTGATTTATTTAATGCCGTAACTACTATACCATCTTGTAGAGGAACCGATAACATACGATATTTCTTTTTATTGAACACTTTCTTGTCTGATATTCTAAATACACATATACATTTTAGGTTATTTATCATACAATAATGATTAATAAACCACTGAAAATTATATATTGCAAAACTAGTTTTAGCTATAGCCATAATTCCCATACCTTACAGTAATATTCACCATACTGTTGACAGAAACACATCTATCTGGCGGTGGGGTGGGTTGGGGGGAGCTTTCCATCTTCTATATCATAAGTATTAAACAGGATTTCCAATTTATATTCAAAGCCCAACCCCTTTTATATTTGCATAAGATTTGCATTTCCTAGTGGATAAAGGTTTATAGTCTCTTGACTTTTACATCTTCACGGGGGTTACCTGAAGATATCTTCCTAGCTAGATCTCAGCGGATTCAAAAATAACTGACCTATATTTTTTTAACGATTTTTTTTTTTCATAATTTAGATAAAATTAAAGGTTCAGTTTTTTATAATAAGTTGAAGTAAAGTTTATTGAAAAATTAAAACACAACTTCCCTTTAAAAAAAATACATTAATGATTAACGTCACCAAACTTGTAATTATTTTTCAATGAAAGTTTGTGAAATTAGTAGAAAAAGTTTTTAAGAAATAAGCTAAAATGAATGCTGAATACTTATATTAATAAAATAAGAGACACTAAACTGCCAGGACATTAAACGTAAATAGAAATTAGAGATTTAGATAGAGTAAAGAGAAGGATAGTAGTTGGTTGCTGACGCGTTGTAACCGCTGCATAAACTGTTGTAAAAGATGGTCTTTTGAAGGGCTAGCACAGCTAGCAGAGTCTCCCACTCTTGTCTGGCCTAAGTAGCGAGTGAGATTGTCAATTTTGAATCTCTCTCGCTCTCTGCTTTGGATTCCTCTCTTCGGATACTATTACAAAGACGTAAAATATTAAACGTTTCTTTTAACGTTACTTCAATTAATTCAGTCAACCCTTTCTTAGGTCTGATTACATCCGCAATTAAGCTCCATTTACATGTTTTTGATAATGTCCCCTTTCATAGACATCGGAGGGTTCGCTAAATTATTTGGACAAAATTACCATTCGAACAATAAGTAGAAGAATAAACTAAGTAAAATTTATGCCATTATAACAACCTGTAGATTAATTCAGATTTACGAGGCATGTCCAGTAAGTAAGTGTACTGAATTTTTGTAGGTTACAAAAATTTTTATTTGAACAAAAAAATTACCTGGTTACATTAGTACATATGTAAGCTATTTTTCGACATAGTCACCATTCCTCTCAATGCAGGTGGTGAACCGGGGTATTAATTTTTTGATGCCTTCCTCGAAGTAGTTTCCCGCCAACCCCTTCGTCCACTTCTCCACCTCCCCTTCACCTCCTCGTCGGTTGAAAACCTTTTTCCACCCATGTGCAGCTTCAGGGAGGTAAAGAGATAGTAATCTGAAGGTGCTAGGTCAGGGGAATGCACGAGGCAAGCAGTTCCTTCGTGGCGTTGGGCGTGTGTGGTCTGGCATTGTCGTGCAGCAGGCAGACTCCCTTTGTCAGCATGCCTCTCCATTTGTTGTGAATCGCCCTCCGCAATTTTTTTAGTGTCTCACAGTATCTTGCAGAGTTGATGGTCCCCCCTTGAGCCATATATTCAATTAAAATTATGCCTTGACAGTCCCAAAACACGGATGCCATGATTTTCTTGGCTGAAATTGTGGTTTTGAACTTTTTGGCGGAGGGTGAAGAGGTGTGACGCCACTGTTGAGACTGCCTTTTGGTTTCAGGTGTGTAGTGTGCAACCCAAGTTTCATCTCCAGTAATGATGGAGCGGAGAAATTCATCTCCATGGAGTTTGTAGCGTCTCAAAAACTCTTGCCCGGCCTCCACTCGATTCAACTTGGCGGGAGATTGATTGACATTTTTCACGAAACGTATTGTCGCGTCGACAGTTCTCAACGTACTGACCTCGAACCGGTCTCGTTGCGGAGGGGAGGAATCAGGCTACACGACAGTGTACACTTACTTACTGGACATGCCTCGTATATCGAAACACAAAAATCTCTTTATTAGTGAACTGGTAAATTATCTAGATTAATTTCATTTTATATTCATTTTAAGTTTCTAATCAAAGCTCCATGTCGATATTAAGTTCGACCCGTTTTTTTGTGGTAAGTTGCAATTCAGTAAGATGGTACTTCCGGTTGTCAGGTCTCCTGATAGAACTTAAAAGAAATATCAGGTTTGAGCTTTCTGCATGTTTTTTTCTGTTTTTGAATTATGCTGACCACACACACACACACACACGCACACACAAACTAATTTCTAAAGACCACTTTTCGGACTCAGGAGATCTAGAAATATGTACTTACTGGTGAAAACTCGATATTGAAAATTTACGACACGAACATAATATTTCGTCTACGATCACTTCGTACGAGTTGAGGAAAAAAAAAGTATACGTATTACAGAAAATATTACGTTATAATATAATGCCGATTCTCAAGGTGCAATACTTGCTTTCTCAGGGGTATCTAAGGAAGAATCTCTTACTGTCCAGAACTGTAGAACGTGAAATATTATTGGTGTGGATGTATTGTTGTAGTTTGTAGTAGCACAGTGGTTTTGTAAAAGGGCTTGTAAGTATATATGTTTGAGAGAGAAGTATTAATAATAATCAAGAGAGCACACTGTTTTTAAAATAGATATATTCTCTAAGTGAAATTAAGTTATTTTAAAATATCACACTAATATGCTTATAAGTATACTGAAATTAATTGGAATAAACTCCTATGTTATAACTTATAACTGGCATAGTTCTGATGTGTTCTCCTTTTGGTATCTACAACAAAACTATATTTTAATAAATGATCTAGAATAAAGGCAAATCTTTATCACTGGCATGAGTTTAAGAGAGCGATTCCTGAAGCAAGTGTTCTGGCTTTGAAAGCAGAATGCCGTTTGTCTTGAAGGAATGCCTTCTCTTACAAAACAGTTGGCCAAGTGGCATTGTATAATTTTACGGATTCTTGCGCCTTTGTCTCTTGGTTTGCATTGACCTAGATTGTAGTATATATGGCTCTATCCCCATCACTATATACACTGTTTGAACTATCTAATTTTCACAAAACTATTATTTTCCCATTTCTTTCTTCCACTACAAACGCGACTAATGCACTAATTAACGGATGGAAAGAATATCGCCTTCCAATGGATTTACTGCCATTGTGGATTACACATGAATGAAGCTGCTGATCGCCTGGCAAAAGAAGGAGCGGAAATGTTCCAGCCTAACAATCCAGTCCCTATAAACACAGCTTGCTGATTAAGTTTTGCTAGAACCAGGAATAGGCTACGAGATAAGGCAGAAGGAAAAAGATGGCAACCTATGATTGATTTAGATGGAAGAATTCCCAGCAACCTGCCTAGGAAACAAGGAGTGGCCTGTTTCAGGCTAATGACAGGCTACTGCCTAACGACGTGGTGCTATGCAGAACTGGTAATATGGACGGAGATCACCTTGACTCATGTCCAGCTTTAGACGGTACCAGAAAGCAAATTAGACATATGGTCGTAGATCGTAGACCATCTAAATTGTACTGGGCAGCGAGACGTCGAATGGCTGATAGGCGTAAAAAAAAAAGAAAAAAGTAAAGCTGTTTCAGTCACATATTTTAAGATGTTACAGTTTAGAATTAAAAGACATATAATTTATTTTTTGCATTATTCTAAATAAAACAATAATGCACATCCTGTTATTGTTTCATTGTACTTTAAAAGGTATAATAATATGATTCATATTTGAAGAAAAAACTGAAATTAAAAAAAAAATAAAAGTAAGGAAATGAAAAAGTGAAAAGCGAAAAACAATGCCTACAGTTCCTTGATTCTGAACTTAAGATCCAAGAGAGTGTAAGAAATGAGAAATTAAGATGTACAAAGTACTTGGCCAGATTCTTATGTTTTTTTGAAGCTGTAAAACGAGTTGAGTACTATTAAGTCTTATAAGTGTGCAAGACTTATAATAATGCGAGGAAAGAAGTGTGGGGAACTTAGTGGGTTTGATGAAACAATAGTGGCTATCAAGACTTTTACAGTAGTATGTCACAAAGTCCTTTGTATCACTTCTATACTACTTGCTAGACTTAACTTTAACAAAGTAGTTTTAATCCTTTTTTTTCTTTTTTGCTCATTTAAATATTAATTGTGGAATATAAAATCTTCCCCATACTTTTCTGCCTATTAAAACTTATAATTGTTTAAAATTATTGCTATTGATAACTTCTAGAATTTATTATTATTATTATTAATCGAAATTACGGATTTTAATTTCAAAATGGGATCATAAATCTAACATCTAATCTTGCCAATTGTCTTTCAGTAGTTAGTTTATTTTCAACTTGATTGTAATAAATTTATACCTGACTAAATGCTGTGTTCGCTTTAAATTATTTAAGTAGTTCAGCGTATTGCAGCAGAAATTATACTTTTTGTTATTATTAGATCATTATCGAACTATATTACTAATTTTTTTTTCATTCAAGGCGCGTTAACATCTATGGTTTTTGGCCTCCGGGGCCTTCTCAGTGCACTGCCGACCTCCGGACAGTGTTCTGTCGTTACAAACAACACTGAGCCATCACCGGACACTGAGCTGCTAGGAAGAAAAAAATCTAAAGGCAGCACAGCTGGACTCACTATATGTTGCAAAATAGACAATTTCTCAAATAGGAAAGAAATGCAGGCATCAAAATACCCACTCCTGTTAGCTTGAGTGAGACTATTCTGCTAGCAACAATCACAAACCACCCCAGTTGAGCAAGTTCAGCTGTTTCCGCAAGGCACTACAGTAATATTCACATCTATCTATATCTAAGGTTCACCGTTTATGTGTTCACCTTCAGTGAACCAGGATCCTCATAGTGAAAGCCGTGGTGCTGGTAGATATAGTCTACATCAGGGATGAGCAAACGCGGCCCGCGGGCCGCTTGCGGCCCGATAAACATGTTTATGCGGCCCGCCAAGCATTTCTAAAATTGAATTTATTTTATCGGCTTTCTCCCATCAATATATTCTTATAAAATTAATTATAATAAAATGATAGTACGTACTAAACCGAAATAATTTTTTGTGACTAGTTACTCACTTGTCGGCGACTTGTTTAAACATGCAATACGAACGCGCCGCGTCTGTGCTTGTTTGTGACGAGATACCCTCTTGTCGGCGACTTATTCAAACATGCAATACGAACGCGCCGCGTCTGTGCTTGTTTGTGACGAGATTCTCACTTGTCGGCGGCTTGTTCAAACATGCTACGAACGCGCCGCGTCTGTGCTTGTTTGTGTTTGCTTCTGTCACACAATCAGTCAGACTGGTTGTTGTTTTTCCACATTTAGAAAAAGAAAACGTTACTACTTCTCAAAAATACGCACAATATATAGACATTTTAATCAACGAATTTCAATTACGATTCCAAATGTTCAACCTGAGAAGGCAGCGGTTTTCATGAAAATGTTTTCCTCGCCATTTAATATCGATGTGGATAAAGTTCCCGAAGACTTTCAAATGGAAGTGCTTGACATGCAGAACATTACCGATTAAAAAAATGTTTTCTTCTCAGTAAACATCGAAATTTTTATAAATCTTATGTGAGCCCTGAGAAATTTCCATTTTTGACGAAAAATGCAAAGCAAATGATGTCTCTGTTCGGAAGTACGTATGTTTGCGAACAATTATTTTCAACCATGAAATTAATAAAAAATGACCACCGATCAAGACTGAGTGATGCACGATTAGAAAGCTGCGTACGTGTAGCTACCTCATCAATTCCGGCAGATATTGATCAGCTTGTATCGAGAAAACAATGCCAAATTTCTCATTAAACATTTCAAGTAAATTCGTTTTTCTGTTCTTTTCTTGTTTGTTTTTATTTTGCATTAAAATTTGTATATGAAATCTTTACTTTTTTTAAACTTTATATTTTTTTATTTTTATGTTTATTATAAATAAAGTTTTGTAAATTATTAATAAGTGTTACTTTATGTGCGGCCCGCCAAAAAATTTGAAATTTA
The DNA here is from genome assembly GCA_011037195.1 of Triatoma infestans. Taxonomy (NCBI): domain Eukaryota; kingdom Metazoa; phylum Arthropoda; class Insecta; order Hemiptera; family Reduviidae; genus Triatoma; species Triatoma infestans. Next base: position 83,357 of record JAAEAF010000863.1, read on the forward strand.
AATTGGCCTGTTGATTAAAAAGGTTGCTCACCCCTGGTCTACATAATGGTGTAAAGTTCTTCCACACAGCCGTGGATTTTGTACTACATGACGATTAAGTTTGTCTGTTGCAAAAACGGAAAAATATGCAACCTTGACAATTTAATTGATTTAATATTTAATCCCTCTAGCACTTAACTACTTTTCTAATTATTTACTAAATAAGTAACGCAATTGGATAAAGGCAAACCATTAAAACACAATTGGCAGTACGAATTGTAATAAAACAATTTAAGCTTATAGAGAATGTGGTAAAAGAGATTTCGTATCCAAAAAATTTAATGATTAAAAAGAATGTATGCATATAAATTAAAAATAATATTATTTGAATTTATCGCATTAGGAAAAACTTTCTTGTCCCAGTAAACTTGTTCAATTACCTAAAGGATGGATTATTTATAAGTTTTAAAATAATAAAAGAAGTGTTTTGTCGAGGTTCTGCGAAATCACGCGGGTACCATGGTATTACAGCTACAAATACACTGCGCTTTTGGGGGAAGTGTTTTTTTAATTTTTTTTTGATGGGGCTCGATGCATTGCGGCCCTTACGATCTATTGTGCTACGCCCTCTGCGTGCTGTTGGCAGCCTACAACAGATATCCCAGGAGGTCCACAATACCTCCAACAGGTTAAGATCCCTAAGGAATCCTAATAACCTGACGCACTCTACGGAGGGTATCTTCTCCTCCTTCTCCTGGTAACTACCCAGGTTTTTAAATCTTCTCTGGGTGGCACCTCACAGTCCGAAAGGAGATGTAATGGAGTTACCACCATCTCTCCCCATGGAATCTGCAGGTGCTGTCACTCTCCAATCCCAGCTTCGTCAGGTGTCTTTTAAGTCGACAATGCCCCGTGAGGATACCCTTAAGAACGCAGAGTTTGTTCTTATTAAGATCAATACAGACCCTCCGATCTCCGTTGGTTATAATTTCCCAGGCAGACTTTGGCTTGCCGCAGTCCGGGGAGATAGTTCCAGAGTTGAGACCTCTTTAGCTCTTGACCGCTGACACCACAAAAAGGTTTAGGTCCTAAAAGTGGGAATATAGCACCTATCTTTGCCAGACTATCGGCCATCTCGTTCCCTTCAATGCCAACATGCTCTGGCACGCACTAAAGGGTGACTTTATTCCTTTTGCCTACGTCATTAAGTTTACCAAGGCATTCCCAAACCATTTTAGAGCTGATGACAAAAGCGCTTAATGCTCTAATGGCTGCCTGGCTCCTGGTTCCTATAGGGAGTGTGTCTTACGCTGCGACCAAAAAGAAATCTATTGTAATGTCCCAACTGGTACAGGGATGAAACCTTTCAACCTATTGTACCTCTCCCAGGTAACGTCCCCCCCCCCCTAAAAACTCCTAAAAATCAGGTAAGTTTCTATGAAGGATAAATCAGAATATATATTATAAGGAAAGCAGCCCCATTTAGTATTCTAGTTAATCATAAAATTTAAATTCCATTATTTACCAATTTTTTTCGGGATAAATACAAGAAAACACTTTTATAAAGATTCGAAGTGAAGCATATCCTCCACCACACTTTGGTCAAATTTGTCAGTTCATTAAACACCTTTCATAATTATAACCAATGAAAAACCCTTCAAATTTTATCTTAAGCTTGTTATACGTTATTGAAGTTTAAATTAAAAATATAATATTTTTCTAAACCAAGCCTTTAAATAACGGAACAAATTCAGAATATGCGACGATTTAATCATCCAAAAAAAAAAAAAATTAAAGATGCATATTTATTTAGCAAAGTTATATCCTTTTGCACTTTAACTAAGATATTCAACCCCTTGCCGGAAGGTAAAAAAAAAAAAAAAAAAAAATAGGAATGGAAAGTTATTAAGTATTCAAGAACTATAAATGGAATGAAAAGAGGGTGAAATGCAATTTTCACCTCCACTTCAAAATGAATTTTATCTCTTTATCAATGCATGAAATTTACTTTAGTAATTATATTTGGTTAAAATTTATGCAGAATGAGTTGAAAGGTAGGGTGGGAGTTTTGTAAAAGTGAGTTTATTATTGTATGGTTCAAAAAAAATAACACAAACATGTAAACTTAAAGTTTATTCTTTTTTTTTAGATTACTTATGTGCTTAAGTATTAGCGTTTATACTATTTTATCGTTACAAATACAATCATTACAGTTCAGAGTGATTGGAAAGGTGGTGCTATAACTTGAGTCAAAAAACACACAATATATTATTTGATAATATAACCTCTTGTTATAATAACTCTTGTTATAATATAACCTTTGTTCAATATAATAATCATTGCAGTAGGAGAAAGTTTAAATTATGATAATAAGTTTTTCATAACCTCATAACCGGGTATTTCAATTTCTGATTTAACCCTTGGTAATCAAAGTATAAAATAAATACTAGTAAATATTAAAAATATATCGAAGTGTCAATTGGACTCACAATTTAACTTCCATTATATATGGTAATATTTCTAGACAAGCTGCTTTTTCTTCGTCGACAGTCAGGAATTTCCTTTATTGAACATATTTTCTAGGCAAGCCTTGGACAAATATTTCTAGAGCTTCTCTTATTGCCAAAAAATGTATCTTCTTTTTCTTTTTGGTTTCTACGCCACTTTTTTTCCACTACCTGATTTTCTCCTCGAAAACGTATATATCTTCTTTTTTGCGTTGATATATCCTTAGCGCTATCCCATTCCGCCTTTATACTTTCAATGTGAAAGCCAGGAATTTTGGCGTCCCTGTGGATGTGCTTGGGTATCCTATAAACGTGAACAAAACCTACACCAACATCCTTAACATTTCCCATTTTAGTAGTAAGTATACCTTACGTAGCAGTTAAATTATACCTTATCTACTTACAGACATCTACAGCTATGCACAACACACTGATACCCAAGAAAACCACAGTAGATCTTTTTAGCTTGCAGTGAATTTAACATTATAAGCACTTTCCATTCTCTCAAAAAATGCAATAATGAAAAGGCAATGAAAAGAAAAAAAAAATTTGCAAAGTAGACTATCTTCTTTACGAAGTTGCGAAACTGCATTATGAATCAAGCCAGCTCAGATTACGAAAATTCGCAAAAACAATCACTGGCTTCAATCGTTCCAATATCAGCCCTATCGAGCGATACCATCGTATCTCCAAGCTTCTCAACCCCCACTTTTACATGCTCTCTCTCACGCCCACTAAAAATGTGTTGAAGAGCTGAGCTTCTACTTGTACATTCAAAGTTTCCCCCCCCTAGCAGCTGTCTCTAGCTCTCACCAATGGGAAGGACGATGGCCATTTGAGGGCTTTAACAAGAAAATTTGAAGTTCAACACTTGTAAAGTTAGCCAACCATGTGTAAAGTAAAGTTAACCAACACTTGAAGAAATCTTAACAAGAAAAAAAAACAGCCAGTTAAGCATACAAAAGCTTACTGTGGGTTGACAAAAAACACACGTGTCTCAAAGAGTGTTTTAATTGTAACAAGCAATCATTGGTTTTAACTATTCTTCGCCCAAAACATCTTTATTGGGCCAGAGAGCTTTTACTAAGTTAGCCACAATTAGTTAATGATCGGAATCATTAAGATTCGTGAGGATTCGAAGAATCTATTTACTCGCTATTACCTAGGCCAAAGTAGGAAGGGAGAATTCATATATATATATAAAGCCGAATTAGCCATTGCAGAGGAACAGTTTTTAATACCAGTCAGAAGGCATCATTCTATTTTCTAAATACTCAGCCAGTCTGTCTCTCTCTCTCTCTCTCTCTTTAGTGATTCTCTCGCTACCATATTCTCTAACTTCTATTAACAGTGTAAGCAGTTTGTGTTTCTATTCCATTATACAGAGTTCAGTATAACTAATATACCTCAAACAAAGAGAAAGCAAAAATAAAGGATTGATTTGTTTAATATGTAAACACTTAAATTTGTTTGAACAATGTCTAAAGTAAAACAGAATGAAAAAGCAGTATCACAAAATAACTTATAAAACCTATAACCGAATTTTAAAGGTGCTTGGCTTGTGTAGGTGTGTGAGTGCGCGCGTGTGTATATTTCTGTGGCTGTGGGAAAAGAGGAAATATGAAAGGTATGGAAATTCCACTAATTTTTTCACAAACTGTACACACAACTCTTTCTGGCTGAAAGCATGAAAGCAGAAAATTTTTGTTTGCGTGGGAAGTTAATTCTAGGAAACATTCTGCATGAGTTTTGTTGGATTTTCCATTTCATATATTGTACGATCTTTTGTTCTAATTCCAGGGAATATATCAGGATTTTTCTTTTTCCGTGAAAGTTATTTTTAATTTGTTTCCAGAATTGATCCAATCCATTCAGCATGGGATAACAATAATAGTAATAATAATATGTTAAGAATCGCTAACGGCCTGCGAGATGTCGATGCACAAAAAAAAAATAAATAAATAAATAAAAGGTAAGAAGCGAAAGACAATCTTCATGTGCACGTGAACTGTGCAGAGGTTGTGGCTGTTGCCGCCCCTTTGCTCAGCGTTTCCACAATGGCGTGATGTATTAAATATAATAATAATAATAATAATAATAATCTCTGTGGTCTAATACTTCGTTCCTAGAAATGATAGCTCCTAGGATGATTCGTACAAAGATGACAAATGCGCCATGCTATATTATCGGTCGCGATGATATATTTGTACCAGGAGAGAGTGTGGCCTTGGTGCCTTGAGTGTTAAAGAGCTGTGCCGGAGGCAGGAGGTTAGTATGCGGCGCTACTTCCAGTCAAGTAGAATAAGCTTATATTACGCTTTAGTAGAAATGGATGTAGGGATCACAGCGCTGAATCTCGGAAGCCCTGAGACTCTGTGGTACTGGGACGTCAGGAACGCATAAATGAGTGAAAGAGCAAGGAGCTGCATACCAGAATTTATAGTCAAGGCTGATTATAGCGCCAGGCTGAGGTCTGGGCCTTTTTTTCGCGGAGTCTGAAGGCTTCCTGTTTGCCATTCAGGATCAAGTTATACCGAGGAGCTCCTATCGTCCGCATTTGCTGAAGGAGGAAGCGCTGACGGATAGGTGCTGGTTATGCTTTGCGGCAATTGAGTCTATACAGCATTTTACGGGTGGATGTGGTGCTCTTGCAGGGTCCGAGTATTTGAGGAGCCATAATAATGTGGCCAAGCTGTAATGTGGCCTTAAGGGAGACAGTGTCATATTACAAGTACAAGCCTAGTGAGCTGTTGCAAGTTGGGCCTGTCAAGATATACTGGGACCAGGCTGTAGTCACAGATCGTGCTGTCATGCATAACAGGCCTGATATATTAATGATTGCTAGGGAAAAGAAAGTGGCGGAGTTAGTAGAGATAGCGGTCCCGAATGACGGGAATATAAACTATGGTCACAAAATTAGCAAATATCACGCCTTCTGTCCGAGCTTAAAGACCTCTACAGAACTGTGGAGGGTAAGAATGACACCCGTGATAATTTCCTCTAACGGCTCATTCCAAAGCAACAATTGAGGCCACCGGCCTTCTGGAACATCCGTTGCCGCTTGTCGGCGAGGCCCAGAAAGTAGTCCTCCTGGCATGAATAATGTCCCTCACATGTGCGCATTCATTTGTTCTTATCATCATTATTGCTTGTTATATTATGTATATATACAATTGTAAATATCAATAAAAATATATATACATAAAAAATCTTTAGTGATACATTGCAATCGAACTCTGATCAGAGGGTTAGCCACTAGATTACCATAGAGGCAAAAAAAGATTATGTAACAAAATTACTAATAAATGAAACGTACAAGTGCTGTCGGGTTATAAGCGCTGTTTTTTCAGGCTGAAAAATGGTCTGATCTGAATGATTCCTATCTAATATTCAGATATGGACTGGTTAGCCAAATTGTAAAAATGTTCACTTCTGAAGCTGTGATCAGAGTAGGAATTTCTGTTGATTTATTCAAGACTTAAACAAGAAAATGACTTATCCCTTGAATAAACATGACTTTGTCCCAATATAATTCAGTATTCAGTTGTTGTCATCATATTAAGTTGTTTTTTTCATCTTCTTTATAGCACAGTTTTGGCAATTTCAATGCATAACAAATGCATACAGAATCTAGTTTTGGAAATAGTATGAGGTAAGAGGATAGTTAAACTCAAGAGCATTGTCTTCTAGTAGAGACTGCCCTAGGGGAAAGGAGACCAGTTCGATCTTCTTCTCTTCGATGTCATTGTGACTGTCTATCTGCCGATAGTATATAGCATATTCTACCAGAGAGAGAGAGAGAGAGAGAACGAGGCCATCCTTACTACATCCAGCAGACAAGTCTCTCTAGTAGACAAGCTTTCTATATCTCTCAAGGGAGATGTGAGGATAATGGAAACTGTCTAACAGCATCCCTAGTGTATAGGAGAGTTTACCACCAATGAATAAACTTACAAAGCAGTACAATTGTCAAGAGTTAGTAGTACTGTACTATGGAGTGCGCTTAAAGATGCTGAAATAATGTAATAGATAATTAGTGAATTTTTTTTTACAATATACCTTAACTGTCGAACATACTATTTATATAAATGGTTTCCACAATTTGTGAATTAAATAACAAATTTTTTGCTATGTTAAAATATGATATTAGCTTAGAATATTATTGCAATATCCACCGATTGGCTAGAATATCCAAAAGTTATGCCAAATTTTTATTGTCTAAACACATGAATGTTTATCTACTTTTATTTAAAGCTTTTTTCCCCAGGAATATTAATTTTAGTGGGAGAAAGTTGTTACGTTAAGCTCTGTTTAAACTCTGTTTAAATGTCAATTCAATATAACATATGCTTCTGTTACGTATATTGATTCCAAATTGGAAGGAGATTGGTCCAGAAAAAGTGAGATTTTACAGAATAGGTTTTTGATCTTTTCTCAGAATTTTCTTAAAAAACGGCTAAAACGATTTTTTTTTTTTAAACTTGGTGCTAACTGCACATATTTAAACAAATCAGTATATTTGAAACATTTTTCTGGAAGAAAATTTATTCAAATATACTGATATTTTTCGCGGAATCTTTTTTTTTTTTTTCAGTTTTTTGTAATTTTTCTCGAAAACGGCTCCAAATATTTTCTTTAAACCTGATATATCAACTACAAAGACAAAGCAACAATCAAGTACAAAGACCTACAACTTTGCTACCTATAACATTTCTCCGGGAAAATTAATTTAAGGATACTTTTGGGGAAGGGATGGGGGTTACGGTTTCCTCTAAAGTGCTATTTCAGTTATTACAATTGAAAACTAGATTTTGATCGAATTAGTTCAATTAGATAGAATTGACCGATTCTAAAACAGTTTTTTGCACAACATGACGGCCGTCCCCCCTCGCCTTAGTCACTTACCCACTCACCCGCCACTTAATAAAGTAGGGGGCATGGAGGGTTTCTCTCTTTAAGACTTAGTGTAAAAAAAAAAAAATAATAATAATTAAATATAATCAGGAATTATATTGCAAACATTGTGCACACATAGAGGTTAATAAACACACAACGAGGGGGTAAGTGACTAGGGAGGTGATGGGCAAGGTGGGGACGGCCGCCATGTTGTGCAGAAAAGTGTTTTAGAATCGGTCAATTCTATCTACTAGTTCATGGCGTAAATTTCCATCTTTATAGTATTCTTTCAATGCTTTGTTGACTGCGGCATATATACAAAATTAGGGGACAATATAATGAATAGCTAAAAACTGCCAGGTCTAAGAAAACTTTTTGTGGGTGTTTAACATCAATTTTATTTTCACCCATTAGTATAAACGGCCAAAACAAATGGCAGACTTACATTGGCATCTTGCATTTCCGGCTAATACTCTTTTGCTTTCTTTTTCAAACAATCGAATGAAATTTGTAAATTTTTTTTTTTATAGTTCACATTATTATATAAAACAATAAAAATATTATGTTAGAAATAACAAATTTTTGCTTTTTTTTTTTTTTTTTTTTTTAGAACGAATTCACGAATTTGGTGAATTTGCTCTGACTATGGATGAAAATCCGAAACCGGTCAGGAAGAAAATAAATATGCATGCTACGATGGATAAAATACCAGAACTAAAAAATTGTTGGCAAAACAATAAGGCTGGTGTAGAGTAGGGCCAATTGTGGAATAGAGGTTAATGAGAGATTGGACGTATTGGCGAAGCAAGCCGCACTGAACGGTCCGTTACAATCTGTGTCATTCTGATTTTAAAGCCTATATTAGAAAGAAAATAAACGAAAAGTGGCAAAGGGCTTAAACAGCGTCTCCTACGGGTCAACTTTATAAATTGTTACTCCCTATAGTAGGTCATAATCCTTAGTTTCGCGATGGTTCTTTTTCTAAACAATTTGTCACTATTATCAATAGACTCCCGATGTAATCATTTCTTATGTAAGAAATATCTACATAAACATAGGTAAAGAAACATACCCCCTTTGTACAACTTATAACTGTCCAGAAGACATGGAACACATTGTCCTGATGTGCTCCCAATATGCACACAACGGAAACCTGCTCTTTTTAAAAATTTAAGAAATCAATTGCAGGCAAACATAACGTATCCTAGTATACTGAAAAATAGAAAAGCTTTCGAAGAACTAGTCCACTTCATTAGTAGTCTTACCCTAAGCAACAATTAGGACCAATGGAAACAGTGTGAACTGATGCCATTAAAAAAAAAAATAAATAAATTTAGATTCTCCCAATTGATATAAAATTGAGGTAAATAAACATTTAAGTAAAAATTATAAGTTTCAAATAAATTTGTCAATTATAATTTTGTAAATTACAGTAAGAGAAATTGGTATGAGTGTTTCACACCAGATTTTTTTTTTTTTCAATAGATGGCTGGCTGGTCTGCAGTGCTGGACACTATCAGAGACGGTGTCCGTCACGGCATGTTTTTTGTTTTTTTTTTTAATTCTGGGCAGTTTTGGATTTTCCTCCATTGTCTGAGGCTTGTTCAAGGAGTTTCTATCTAGACTGAGACTGTTTCAGACATACCATACTTCTTTCCTTTAATTTTTTTTTTTTTTTTTAAATTTAGGGCCCGTCAACATCTTGGGCCATTGGTGCCTGAAGCCTTCTCAGTGCATTGCCAGCCTACAGATAGTGTTTTTTCGTTACAGCCAACACTGCCTTCACCGGACAGTGAGCTGTAGAGACTTCTAGGAATAGAACTTAAGGGCAACTCTGAACTCGAACCCAGGACCTTGCGTGGGAGTCCAGAACTCTTCTCTTCCCTCTCATTTTCCTTAATTCTCACCGTTTTTTGGATTCTGACATAAGAAATATTGACATTTTTCCTATGTCACTTTTTCGTAATCATAGGACATATATATCAGGTGAAATTCAATTTCCAAAATCTGGAAATTCAATTTCCAAAGTAATACTTCATTTTTGCCGGGGTGAGAGAGTCTAAAAAAAGTATATAATTCTCTACTAGAATATTTGAGTGAAATGAATGGACTTGGGGGTAAGGAGGACTATAATGTCAAAATGTAATTAAAATGTAAATTAGGCCAACCGTTTGAAAAGACTGTTTTCGCAGATAGTTTATTGCAATAAGCGTTCTTTTTTTATATATTTCACGCTAAACAACTGTTAGAATCCTAGACAATGCTCCTTGAATCAATACTCGAAAAAAAAAATCAAGTAAAAACACACACACAAAAAAAAGATGAGATGAAACGGACAAGGGAGAAAGGTATATTTAAATTATTTTAAGAAGTAAAAAATTTTTCCCACTATAACAATAGGAAAGCGTTTAAAGAAAATTCAGTTTAGTTAATTAGGTTGGAAAAAGAACAAAGAGTTTGTGTGTGTGTGTATTAGTGAGAAAAAGATAGTAGGATTTGTTGTGTAGAAGGCGCAATTATCCAAAACTGGTTTTGAAGAGGGACAAAGAAGCAACCAAGAAGAAAGGTACGTCATTGTGGAAGGAGTTGAATCTGGTCTGTAAAGATGTGGTTTAGGGGTGGTGTAGAATGAAGATTAATCTGTGAAGTGTGTTGGTCGTGATGTTGTTGGTAAGGGAGTGTGGAGTGTTGAGGCCAGATGTCTGTTCATTCAACCTTTAAAGTGAATAGATAGAATCCGTTCTGCCCCCCTTACTCGTTTGTAGTAAACTTACCGAGCTGATAGAAAACCCTTTGGTATGACCCCTGGCGTGTCCTAACCATTCTAATATTTTCACCCTAACCATACTGTTTAGCCCAACATAATAATTACACATAGATCCATATAATCACACAAATTAAAATTTCATCGTTACCACTAATTACTTCCTCTAAATAATCCATTAAACACTCCTTTAATAACTGGTAATATTTACAACATTGGTATCTATTACAGATATTTTCCGTGATAGCCTGCTTCTTTTTGTGGTCATCGACAGGTTTCAGGCGTTCACCCATCATCAGGATGTTTTTGTCAAAACAGTTTTTTGAGGTCCCTCAAAACCCCCCAAAAAATCAATTTTCCTGGGAAAATGTTTCAAATAAATGTGATCCGTTTTTTGAGAAAATCACAAAAAAACTGAAAGAAAAAAAAAACCATTCAGTGAAGTGGTACTTCCGGTTGATAGATTTTGCCCTTAAATTTTCGTGTCTAATGCAGTGAAGGTGCGTAAACGGGTATGCCAAGTTTGAGGCTACCTGAGATTTCTCGTTTTTTGAGAAGATATTCTGTTAACACACACACACAAGACCATTCGCTAAAACATTTTTTTTTTCGTATTTAGAAATCCAAAATCATATATTTCCGGTGAAAACTCAATTTCGAAAATCTTGCATAATCGCAAGAGTTCCTCTTTTAGTAAGGAGGAAGGGAAAATAAAAAATGTATAAAATAACTTACTAATTTAAAGAAACTAATGAAGCCATTCAGTACTTGTATTATTTCTTCTGGTAATAGCGGTTGTAGATTGTTGAAGAGGATTATCGCACTGCGACCTGAAAGATCTATTGCCTCCCCCCCCCCGGTGCCTTCTCAGTTCATTGCCTGCCTCCAAGCAGTGTTCCAACACCAACACGCTCATCATGGTCAGTGAGGTGTAGAGGCTCCTAGGGAGAGAAAATCTAAGGGCAGCATGCTGGATTCGAATCCGGGACCTCCCCGTTGCTAGTCTAGCGCGCTACCACTGAGCTAATCCCTTGGCTTTCGCCAATTAACCAGTGACGGAGACCCCAGTTTGTATACAGTGTTCGTCCTTGTCTGTAAAGTGTTGAGTGTATGTAATTTAAGTGTATTGTATACTGTTCAGACGAAGTGCATGGAGTACTGAGCTGTGGTAACCCTGTGGGGTCGCTACTCCCCAAGTAACTGCACGCAACAGATCCCCTTGCGGGCAAAAAAAAAAAAAATTAAGTATACTTTTGCTCTGTTCATCTTCACAACATTGTAACAACAACAATATAAATATTGTATATTTAATATAACTGAGCATTGATAAAACACATTTTGTTATGGTGGTAGAAATTTTAATTATTATTCGTCTGTGGAGATGGACTGAACCACTGAGCCTTTTATACCTACTGTTAACGGCAAGAGAGAGAGAGAGCCAAGCCCGACCGACAGAAAACAGACTCTCTCCGTACTCTTTCACTTAAGCAGGCTAGAGTGGGGAGAACCTGTATATAAGTCAGCGAGAGATCTAGACATGGATCAATCAATCTATCAGTTTCAACATACATCGCATCGTGTCATAACTCTACTCTACACCTTTATTCTATAAAATCATTACAGTCCAGTGCAGTTTGTGTAGACTTATAGCCATATTATAACAGTGTCTTCAGATCTCGTCTAATTAATCAATCCCAATTTTCCCTCCTCATCAACTCCATTATACCTACCCTAAAATAAAACAAAAAACAAACCACATCTAGAACCCACCTAAGATTCAAGACCCAAATCTTAACCCACCTAAGATTCACCGCAAATCGTACCTTAAAGGGAAGTAGCCTAAGCTCTTCCACAGATATCCTGTTGTCCCAAAGATCCTGAACCTAATTCTTTCATAACCCAAGTAAACTGGCATAAGATGGATGCGGATTTCTTCTTTTTTTTTTTCTATAAAAGTGGTCTCGCATGAGACCCATTTTATAGAAGTGTCTCCTTAAACCTGAGTTGTCTCTCAGGCATCTGGATGGACCTGTTCCTAGACATTGGGCTCATGCCTGATCCCTTTTGTAGCGTCTGTGAGACGGAGGATGAAACATCCATACATCAAATATCAAGTTTTGATACTTTCGGTAATATTCCTTTTTTAATCGAATGCAGATCATAACAATAGATCAGCTTCTAAAAGCCGTTTTTTCGAACTCAGAGGACCTCAAACATATATTTTAAAGAAAAATTTTATATAGCAAATTTTTAGACGTTCGCATTACTTTAGATGTAGCAATAAGAAAAAGTAATTATAATTTTTGTAATAGTAAAATTTGTCCTAATTTTATTATACATAAAGGAGGATAAATAATTCGAAAACCTTTTAAAACTTGATTTGTAATTAAATTATTTTGATAAAATTCAATAAACTTAGATTATGATTGCTAAAACGCCATTAACAGTTTCTAGTCGATTATAATCAATCAATAAAAAAATTCCTACTGGTGAAACTTTGCTATAAAGTAATTAATTGAATTCAGAAGTGAAAATAACTTTTTATAAATTTAAACTTTTAAAAGTCTCTAATCCAATATTGTTTATTTTTCCCTTCCTTAATTATTTGTTTTCCTAATTGGAATTGTTGGAACAATTTAATAATATTAATTATGGCACAATTTTTAACCCAAACCAAAACTCTGTGGTTTTGTAAAAAAGGAAATGCCATTTCATGATTTCCTCTTTTCTTTTTTTTCATATTTCTCAAGTGTTTTAGATCACAATGAAAACAAACACGAATTTTTCAGTATTATATTAATAGCCAGATATTGTAAATTACAATATTATAAGTGGGATTTTAAGGATTCCTTGAAATTTACTTGAAATAATTGAGGCAACTTATTGCAGCTAAGCTAATGTAATGCAGGCTGTTACTTAGTAAATCTGTAAAAGCTGTATCGTGCTGTTGCGGCTTACAAGACACTAACCATGGTCTCATCATAGACCATCGGTGGATTTGTGTTAAACAATAATTGATAATAAAGAAAACAAAATCTTTTCAATTCAAAACAAATGCAAATTAAATAAATAGAACCACAAAAATAATAATAATAATAAGCTTCAAATGGGAAGGGATTAGCTCAGTGATCAGCTCACTGGACTCCCGGGTTCGAGTCCAGCTGTAACTGCCCTGAGTTTTTTTTTTCTTTCTAGGGAGCCTCAAACAGCTCACTGGCCGGTGACGGACAGTGTGGTTTGTAACGAGAGTACACTATCCGAAGGTCGGCAGTACACTGAGCAGGCTCCGGGGGCAAATGACCTTACATATTGACACGCCTTAATTTAAAAAAAAAAAAAAAAAAAATCTGGTCTGATACACTAACACAACATTCTCATACTCCAGTTTTCAAAATTATAATTAACAAATTTTATAGTTTGTGTACCAAATTTAATTGAAATTCGTTGGAATTCGTCGAAAACTGAAAACAAAAAAAAACTACTCAGTAAAAGCGCACTTCCGGTTTATTAAATTTCTTGAAACTTGGAATTTTTGGCCATCTATTTATTTCTAATTAATTTTGTTTTGATTGTAGAATTATATAATCAACTATTTTGTATAATCGTAAGAAAGTAAAAAAAAATACCAGAAAACTGAAAAATACATTTCAGGAAAAAATGCACTTCCGGTCAATCCGATTTTTTTCAAACTCGGAATTTCACCAACACATTTAATTCTAATTAATATTATTTAGATGATAGAATTGTATAGAAAACTTAAATAGCACTTTAGAGGAAGCCGTAATCCCTCTCCTCCAACAAAAGTACCCTTAAATGAATTTTTTCAGAGAAATGTTTTAAATAAAAGTTGTAGATCTCTGTATGAATAGTTGATATACCAAGTTTGAAGAAAATGGTCGGGACCATTTTTGAGAAAATCCCAAGAAAGTAAAAAAAAAAACCTATTAAATAAAGTGATACTTCAGGCTGAGGAATTTTGTCCGCTGGCCTATTGTCGGATCCTATGGTGATACCTAAACGGAATATCAGGTTTGAACTTTCTACAATTTTTCGTTTTTGAGCTATGCTGTTCACATACATACTATACACATAGACCATTTTCTGAAAACCACTTTTTTGAACTCAGGCGACCTGAAAACGGATATTTCCGGTGAAAACTTGATATCGAAAATTTGACACGATTACAATACTTCCTCTTAATGGGAGTAAGAGAAAGTAATAAACAAAACAAAAACTGATTTTCACGAAAATGTCCAAGCATTGAAAATGTTTTATGGTTTTTAAGCTATATCATAGTAACATTTATTTGTTAAATGGTCATTTTCTTGTAATAATAACCGTTTGAATTTGAAATTGGTTACACACCAAGAAAAAGTTAATCTCTCCCTCACCCTCAAAAAAAAAAGATTAAATAATAATTAATTAAACACTTATGATTTTTGATAATAATATTAAAGTAACTGGTTCGTCTGTCTCCGTGAAAGTTCGGCACTCATTCGGGATTGAAATGTTCCATTCATCCCCACTCTATACAATAAAAATGTCATTATGTTATATTCAGATTACTATTCTCCAATAAAACATTTTCTATGTTAAAAAAAATAAAGAAAAATGCTTCAAAATTAAAAAATAAACAATAAAAAGTGCATCCCCTCCTCAAAAATAATAATAGACTTTAATCCAGTACTGGTATATTTTTATCTATTTAGTTTATATGTAATGCTTAATTTTCTTACTCAATTACTCATATTACAGGTAATTATATAAACTTTTACAAAAATAAAAAACATAAAAAAAACAAAAACAAATACGGCAAACACTTCCATTCATAAAGTTTAGCATTTTTTTTTTTTTCATAATAATATCAGACGCCTAAAATACTTTAGACTCATTTCACTCAATCTGTGATCTATTTGATCGAAATTTATCTCATTACATAAGTAACAACATTCATTATCGATGTAATGTGATAACAAGAAAGAAAAGATATAATTTTTAAATTATAAAAATTATAACTAGTGGTGCCAGCCAGCCGCTATCATTCAGGTCAAGAGCCGCGGCAAACAAAAACCCGTCAGTGCACGGTCAAAGGAATACCGCCAAAGACACACCGCTAAAACCCTTTCAACAAGGGTCATTATACGATCAGTGTACAGAAGCCACCTGGCCGATATACAAGGGTCAACAAACACTCAAAAGACCACCTGGCTACAGTCTTTTGATGACCGCCATGACCATCTGTCGCCACACTGGTCACCGACCTATTCAAGACCTAGGGTCAACACACGGCAAGAGATGCTTTAGTGTGACTCGTAATTACACACCTGTCAATGTGTGAGTAATGCCAATATAAACGTCTCTCCACCGGAGGAGCGGACCAGTATATCATCAGTATTTTATCAGCGTTTCATGAGGATTCTACCAGTAATATACGACATCAGTCTACACATCAGTTCATACTTCGCGAGCGCATCCCTATCTAAGGTTTTAAACATATATTTATTCATCAATCATTATAGTTGTGCATCTTAGTTACTATTTAAATCATTTTAAATTAATCGTAGTTTTATCTTTTTCCAACGTTTAAATTATTGTTAAAATATATATCTATTTTCGTAAATTAGTAGTTCATATTTCGAGTAACAATTCTCTAAAAATCTCTAACTAACTCCCAACTATTCATCGCATCATAACCCTCTTCAAAACATCTGATTCCAATACAATCAGACTGATGGAAGTTACTGGACTCTTCTAATTTGAGTACACCACCAAGGGCCTTCAAAATCCATCTAGTTCACCTAGTCACCAAACTGAGCTTAGCGATATATAAAATAATGGCGATCTCCCAGGTCAAATATCAGTTTCCGATATCTAGAGCATCCACTAATTTCCTCTTTCAAAACTATTCCAGAAATCTTGTTGAACAAGCGTCCTGGATGCTTTAAAATATGTTCACCAAGTATGGATATTTCCTAAACTTATCATAGGAATTTTATTAATATTTTTTTTATTAATTTATTCTGCCAAATAGATATTTTTCTTTATACTTTCCATAGCTTACAATTTAATTAAATACTTATAACTGCAGTAAGATGATGGTAAAAATGTGTATATGCTGGAAATTATGTAATTATATATCTCTTTTTAAATAGATTTCATAAACTTAATTGATTTATTTGCACTTTTACTTTCTCTTAAAGCTTTAGTGAAAGTTTTGCAATATTATTATTATTTTTTTTTTTTTTTTAATATTTACTTCTTTTATTTAATTTTACATTTATTGTTATTATTATTATTCATTTTTTACGTTATTCATTATTTTAAAATATTTCATTTTTCCTATTGATATCCGTGCTTTTCATGATGAGGGAATTGCGAATTTGAGTGACCTAATAAAGATGTGCTATAGGTTCAATCATGTTAATCCAGACTATAGATAAAATACCCTCAACCACCATGTTGAAAGTTATTATGTCAGACTAGTTCCGCACTACAAAACGAAGAGTACTAGGTTCAAGAAAATCCTCTGTAAAAAAGCAAATAATCCTTAAGAGAAAATTATATCTTACCCCATAACCTGATTTATTAAGTAACAATTGTAAGGATTATCTATGTTACAATCAATTTCTTGAATTATCTGGCTTCTATTGTACGTATTTATCCAATGATAACCAATAATTACTAGCAAGAGGATTTGGGACGAAAGACTTGAGAGAAATATTTGGTAATTTTTTCTGACGGATTTCTTTAAATCTTCAGATCGTTTTGAATCATATAGTTTGAGAATCGATCAATCTGATTCATAAAAATGAGATCAAATTTATAGCGAAATATTTTTGATTTTTGTTTTTTTGATAAAATTTCTAAATTGCTGCAGTTTCATATTATTATTATTATTATTATTATTATTATACCGGGTGCCTGATGGCGTGGGACCTAAGCCTATATGGCCCCCCATATCATCCCCTTAAATAATCTCCCCCGGTAGTTTACCGGTCAATCTACAATATCCCAAGATATCCTTGAACTCCAACTCGCCCAGGCAATCCTGCGAGAGTGGTGCCCTCCCGAAATACGCGAAACCTAGTACCAGCGAAACGGGACACTGACATAGATAGTGATACCCCGTTTCTATGACTCCGTCGTCACAATTCTGACAAATGGGACTAGACGTCCTCTCTGTGTTAAACATGTGACTAGACACCCAAGTATGTGCAGTCACTATCCCCACCAAGGTCCTCAGACCTGTCCTACTGAGGGGCAGGAGATACTCCGAAACGCCCTGCTTAATTCCTTTTAAAAATCTTTTAGCTTAGAGACAGCCCTGCGTGTCCCCGCAGCACCTCTCCAAGACTCTCATCTCCCAAAATCTAATCTGTTTGTCGCGAAACTTCAACGTGACGGCAAGGGCTGGTTCAGGACCACAAAATGGTAATGATGTTCCCTCCCTAGCCAACTGATCCTCACTTTCATTGCCCTCTATTCCCGCATGTCCGGGTATCCAATAGAGACGCACCTTACCCCTCTGAGCCAAAGCATTAAGCCTTCTCCTAGCAGTTTCATATTAGTGCAAGTAAAAGTTACGAATATAAAGTCACCATTTTGTTCTGCAAGATGAATTTTTCGGTACTTGTGCGGTTGTCTAATAAGAAATCTGCAAAAAATTTGTTAGTTTGATGGTTCCTCCATATTCGACGTCCCCGTGAGGAACTGGTTTACTATTGGAATAGTTTTATTGATATAATGGTAAAAAGCAGAACATTATTGTATTAAAGAAAAGTACGCACTCTAGGAATTTATTAAAAAGTTATTAATATTTTGGATATTGTGTAAGCAGAGCTCAGTAACCAGAAATGTTTCTCTAAAAAACGTTGGGCTATTACTAAAACTATTGCGAGGAAAAAATCTGCTATTATATTATTCTGCGGGCTAGATTTAAGTGATTGTCAATGATCGTTTTTAAGATGCGAGCTGCGATGATTAATCTCTTACTTTTATTATCCTAAAGTCGAAACTAATTAAAGAAGTTTTTATCGTCGCGTAATTTTTTTTCCTCAATGGGATATAGTTGATCACTCAATTGAACTAGAGGAGATATTATGGCTCTTCAGAAATGAATATGGTATGATTTCATTTGATATTTATTTGAATATATGGGAATTTCGCCTTTGTGTTATTATGAAAAGGAGAGGGTCTAATACACTCCCCTAGGGTTGCTACCGTTTTCATAGGATTATAAAGGGGAAGGTAATGTGTTTGCCAGATTTGTTCTTTAACACATAAATGTATTCATTATCTATCCTGGTGAAATAAATTCTAGAACCTGACTATTATCTTTAGCCGCAAAAATTATAATAATACAAAATAAATAAAATACGGAAATTACAGATCTGTGCATTTTAATGGAAAACTTGGTTAAAAAATAGATATATTAAAATTACATGGTTGGTCATTATTCTTTCATAAATAATACTATAGTCATTCTTATTTTGCCAATTAATACACATTTTTTGTATGATCGACTCTATTATAGGAAATAATTAATTTATTCTCACAACTAAGCTTTGCTAAACTAAAACTTGTTAATTTCAGTTTGGACGGGCTTTTATTGCCCCCTCTTCAAAATCCCCAAGTTACTGTATTAAGTTCAGTTTGAAATCGGAAGTTAGTTGTCAGTCAAAGTTTCTAAACAAGTAATCTCAAGCTAACAGACATCAAAAGTGGATTTGAACGTCAAGTTGATAAATTCATTTGCATAATATCTTATAAATTATTTCTATTTTTAAAAATATTATTAAACAATAAGATTTTTTATTAATTATGATTTCTCTATTTACTGCAGCAATGCGCCTTAATAAACTTTAATTGACTCATTTGAATTTCGGAGGATTTAATTACTATATTTAATTCTATTAGAATTGATTTTTAATTACCTGATTTTTTTTTTTTTTTTTCAGTTTAAGCTTTGGAGAGCTAATTAATTTTAACAACATTAAAATGATTACTAACTTCAATATTACTTATGGTAAACTGTTGCGTAGAATTCTATGGAAATTAATTATTTGATTAGTTTTCTTAAATCTTCTGTAAATTACAGCTATGGGATACTGAAAATTGAATTGAAAAGTGGTTCTAAAGAATTGTATTCTATTAAATTCAAATATCTTTTAATGAATTTTATTGTCAAAGTGAAAAAAATCCATGAAGCGATAAAGAATCACTTCAGTTTGTAACAAGAATTTTACACAAAGGTGTCAATTTATGAGAAATACTTTAGCAGCTTTTGGATACTATGCCCTTCTTTTATAGTTCTGGGTATGTCGTGTTTTCCCAGCCCTGGCCGTTACAAAGACGTTTCGCGACAAACAGATTAGATTTTGGGAGACGAGTGCTTTGGAGAAAGGCTGGGGGGACACGCAGGGGTGCCTCCAAGCTAAAAGATTTATAAAGGCAGGTAAGCAGAGAATTTCGGAGTATCTCCTGTCTCTTAGTAGGACGGGTTTGAGGACCTTGGTAGGAATAGTGACTGGATACACTTGGGTGTCAAGCCACTTGTTTAACATAGGAAAGACGCGGAGTCCCATTTGTCAGAACTGTGATGACGGAGTTAGGGAAACGGTGTATCACTACTTATGTCAGTGTCCCCGTTTCGCTGGAACTAGGTTTCGTATATTTGGGAGGACACCACTCTCGCAGGATTGTCTGGGCGAGTTGGAGTATAGTGATATCTTGAGATATTGTAGATTAACCGGCAAGTTACCGGGGGAGACTAATTAAGGGGTTACGGGGGGTACCGGGGGGGATAAGAGCCATATAGGCTTAGGTCCCGCGCCTTTGGGCACCCGTTTCCGATAATAATAATAATAATAATGTCGTGTTTTCGGGGCACATACTAGTTTTGTCATTATTTGTACAGACATTTTAATATGATATTTATTACTTTCTCTTACTCCTAGTAAGAGGAAGTATTGTAATCGTGTCAAATTTTCGATATCCAGTTTACACCGAAAATATCCGTTTTGAGGAAATATCCGCTGAGTCTAAAAAAGTGGTTTTTAGCAAAGGGTCTGTGTGTGTAGGCGTGTGTGTGTATGTATGTATGTATATGAACAGCATAGCTCAAAAACGAAAAACCGTAGGAAGTTGAAACTTAATATTGCGTTTAGGTCTTACCATGCGACCTGACAATGTGTTATCTGTCAAAATTCCTCAACCGGAAGTACCACTTTACTAGTTAGTTTTTTTTACATTTTTGCGATTTTCTCAAAAGTGGCTCCGACGATTTTCTTCAAACTTAGTATATCAACTACACTTACAAAGAGCTACAGCTTTTATTTGAAACATTTCTCCGAGAAAATTCATGTAAGGGCACTTTTGGGAGACGGTTGGGGTTAGGTTTTTATCTAAAGTGCTATTTCAGTTTATTAGACAATTCTGTCATCTAAATAATGTTAATTAGAATTAAATATGTTGTAACATTCAGAAAAAAATCGGATGACCGGAAGTGCGTTTACTTTACCACTTTACTAAATGATTTTTTCGCGATATTCTCAAAAATGGCTCAGACAATTTTCTTGAAACTACGTATGTACACTATACATACAAAGATCTACAAGTTTTATTATAACATATCCCTGAAAAATTCATTTAAGGGCACTTTTGGTGGAGGGGTGGGGTTACAGCTTTCTTTAAAGTGCTATCATAGTTGATTATACAATTCTATCATCCAAACAAATTTAATTAGAAATAAATAGATGGTCAAAATTCCAAGTTTTAAGAGAAATAGTAAACCGGAAGTGCCCTTTTACTGAACAGTTTTTTCAGTTTTCGACGAATTTCATTAAATTTGGTAAGCAAACTGTAAAATTTGTGTGTTACAATTTTCAGAAGTGGAATAAGAGAAAGTTGTGTGAGTGTTTCACACCAGATTTTTTTTGTAATACCTATTGACATTTGAAAACTTTACAATTAGCTTCTACGTCTTTTACAATTGCTTGTATATTGGTGGTAAAAATCTTCTTTTACTGCCAATGTATTATATGGAAGTCTCTTATCAAGTGTTTCAAATATCTTGCAAAACTCTAATTATTTGGCTATTTTTTCCGTTTTATCCAAGTATTCTTCTAGAACAATATATTTATGATCTTATTGAACAATAGGTATTTACATGAGCAACAAAATTAACGGATCTGGTTGGTATTTTGTTTTGACGTAAAAGTAAATAGTATGAGTGACGGTAAAAGTAAGTAAGAAAAATGATAATATACATAATCTGAGTAACAAATAAAAATTTACTTATAAAGTAAAATTTTGGAGAATATGGTATTTAATTTTTAGATTTATAATGAATTTGATAATTTTGGAGCGCAACGTTAATTTTCCCAAGAGCCTTGATTCAGCCTTTGTAGGAAGTCACAGTTCTTCATTTGCTTCCCTATTGATTGATAAGCCCGCATTTTTCTTCTCTTCCAGTCTGCCGTGACTGGAAGCCTAACGAATTTGCAAATTGAAACAATTATACTTTAACGAGCATTAGTTTTACAATTCAATCGCAAATCTCTGTAGGGAAAACCTCGCGAAAAATCGGCAGATGAGTTATCGCTTTAGGCAATGATTGCTGCCTGAAGCTACTATCTAAGAAAGCATAACAGATGATATTTTTTTAGATTATTGTGGTTGGTTTCGCAGAACTGGAAAGCATATTTTCCGTGATAGCCTGCTTCTTTTGGTGGTCATCAGGCGGTTTCGGGCGTTTCAGGCTGTAAAAAAAAGTTAACCCTAGCTATAGGCAGTGTGGTGGGTAACTTTACAGCCTGAAATAAAAAAACTATATAAAAAACAGAAAATAAATTCAATAGCTAACATATAGAAAGATATCTAAGAGAAAAGACACGTGGTGCTGGTTCACATTTAACATTTTAACGCAGATTCAATTTCAATCTAAGTTAACTAAAATGAATTTATGGACAGTAACAAATTACGAATTTGAATACAACTTAAATAAAATAATTAAAAAAAAAAACAGTGTATACCCATAGAGTTTCAGATATAAAAATATCATAATACATCTTTTGAGAATGGCATGTGGAATGCCGAAACGTTAAGAGTATAAATAAAAAAATGTTATTTTATAACATATATTAAATAAATAATTCAGGCTGTAAGTGGGTCATATTTATCAAGCAAACCCAGCAAACTAATATGTTGGTAATTTCTAAGAGTCCAGCATTCATACTAATATTAACGGGCATATTGACAATAAAATTCTTTAAAATAGTTTAAAAAATATTTTTAAGATATATTGCTAAAGCGGACTCTACACGGTCAATAATATTGACAATACTTTAGAGTATTGACAATAATATTGACCATGTAAAGTGAAAAAAATTGTGTTGACGGCCGGTATGACAAGAGTATTGATGAAATCCGGATTTTCTGATTTTCGTGTACCAATACTGAGAATTGGAGGGGATATTGACAATAATATTGACCGTATAGGGGCGGCGCGTCAATATTTCCATCAATATTCAGTTCAGTAGTTTTATACAACGTTGAAACTAACTTCAACAACAGTGATACAATACCTTACAAAGGAACTTTGGAAAGATTTGTGTATTAAAATAAAACTTCAATCATACATTTTTTTTAAAGATGATTGTAATTTTTTAATCTTATTTTTCCGATTAACATACATTTCATATAGTCAGTTATATATAATAGTCCCTTCATTACAGTTCAGTTCAAAACACGATCCAGTGGAGGTTCTTAGGAATAATTTTTGTATTATAATAAAACTTCAATCATACTTTTTTTCAAAGTCTTGTAGGACATATATAAAGGTTTCACGGGTTTCTATTACAGCTTTGCTGATAGTTGATGGGAACATTATGACTGAAAACTTCAAGTCTTCAAAATTGGCCAAGTACCTCAGGGTTAAGGCTAATCTTTCCCTAACATTTATATTTTCTCTCATATTTCTGTCCTGTCTTTTCAAAAATTGATCAACCATCTGTAACACTTTGTTAAAGGTAGGTTCATCCATTCGAAAGTAGTTCTGGAAATCTTCAACATCGCAGAGGCTGATTTCCTTCAAAAGTACTAAATGAGAATATTCATCTCTTTTTCTTTAACCATTCTTTCATCCACTGTTTGCGTTTCACTTGACGAGTAATGCCAAGCGCCAAAATAATGGCTCCGCAAGCTTTGGTGCTATTATTCATTTTTTAAGGGGAAAAAAAGCCAACAAAATAACGAGTACAAACACGTAAATTCACTCTCCTATTGGCAGAGGTAGTAAGTAATGAGCACAGTTATTAACAAAAGTATTGACAATAATATTGATCGTGTAAGGTAATGAAGAATTGAGATTGGTTAGCACGAGTATTGATGGTTATATTGTCATTACTGATATTGGCAATATTATTGACCGTGTCAGGCTGCTTAACATCAGTTGATAACTAAACATAACAAATTTATTTATAAACTAAAAAAAATTGCCAATATATATATATAATTTTATTGTTTTAGCATTATTATTTAAATAAGACGAAGGAATATTATTAAACTAAATTGATTGAACCGAAGGTAATCCAACAGTAAATTGGAAATAAGAAGAAATCGAATTTCCCATCAGGGCTGTAGACAAGATTAAGGTTACTGGCTTGTAGTAGAAGATGAGATGTGAGAGAAGTGTTGGGGAAACGGGGAGAGGTTAAAAAGAAATCAGCTGAAATTGCGGTTCTCAGTAAAACTCACACTCTACGCCAAACGGTAGTCCCAATGGTGGTGTTAAAGATACACTACTGTAGTATATAAATGCTTGGGACACTTTATTAGAACGCATTGCGAAATATACCACCTTCTTCAGTTTTATTTCTAACTCATTTGTACGCAATGCCTATGTTAACAGCAATACAATTTCATTAAACTTAATCATTAAACAATAAAAACTGCGTTCTTCTTGCTTCAAGAACTTTCTTTATATGGTTTCTAAAGAAACTTCAAAGTACTAAATAAGTTACTGGGAATAATTTTTCAACTGAAATTAAATATAGAGGCAACTTATATTTTTTTTTTTATATTATTTGGAATTCGCTCCGAAAAGTTGATGTATTTGATTTATTTTGATTATAGGAAAATCATAAAAATAATCTAGGTTCTATTATTTTTTACTTTCTCTTACTCCTAGTAAGAAGAGGAAGTATTGTAATCGTGTGAAATTTTCGATATCGAGTTTTCACCGGAAATATCTGTTTTGAGGTCCCGTGAGTCAAAAAAAGTAAGTTTTTAGCAAATGGTCTGTGTGTATGTGTATGTGAACAGCATAGCTCAAAAACGAAAAACCGTAGAAAATTGAAACTTGATATTCCATTTAGGTATCACCATGGGATCTGACTGTACGTTATCTGTCAAAATTCCTCTACCGAAAGTACCACTTAGTAGTTTTTTTTTTTTTTACTTTTTTGACTATTTTCATAAAAAGAGCTTTTGTTTTTTTTTTTTTTTTTTTAAAAAACAAAAAAATTTTTAATTGAAACATTTCTCTGGGAAAATTCACTTTTAGGGTAGTTATTTTAGGGAGGGGTGGGGTTAGATTTCCATCTTGAGTACGACGGGTGCTATGATGACTACCCCCCACTGCGGCCTTGGAGGTCCTGCTAAACCTTCCACCACTCCACATTTACGTCCAAGGCGTTGCAAGAGCAGTTGTGGCACGAATACAACAGGGACAAGTGCCCATTTATCCCTGGCATACTGGGAATTACCAAGACCTATGGGAGGAGCTGGAGGCGGACCCGATCTTGGGCCTGCCTACGGACATAATGACTCCTAGGTATGACTTCCAAAAACCCTTCAAAGTCTTGATATTAGGCAGAGGGGCATGGAAGAATGGGCCGCCAATTACAGGCGAATCTATGTGGTACACGGACGGGTCCAAGATGGGTGACGGAGTGGGAGCCGGCGTGTACGGGGCTCATCCGAGATGTAATATCTCGGTGAGCCTGGGAAGGCTAGCTACGGTCTTTCAGGCGGAGCTAGTCGCGATTATTATCTGCGCCGCAGAAATAAGAAGACGGGGAGTGTATAACTCCAGAGTCGTCATTTATTCGGATAGCCAGGCTGCTCTGCGGGCAATTGACTCGTGGGAGATCAGCTCAAGGCTGGTGTGGGACTGCCTAGGTGCACTCAGGGAAATTAGTAGCCATAATAAGGTCTTCCTGGTTTGGGTACCTGGGCACTCGGGTTACAGAGGCAATGAGGCGGCGGACCGCCTGGCCCGGAAGGGTTCAATGAGAGCACTTATCGGGCCGGAGCCGTTCTGTGGTGTCTCAAGATGCCTCAGGAGTGAATCCATTAAGTTATGGATGCAGGACCGATCAAGGGAATGGTGGGTCAAAACTCCAGGCCAGAGGCAGGCGAAAAAGTTTATCCATAGCTACTCGCCTAAGCTAACTGCAGAATTACTCCAACTAGGCCGGGTGGCCATAAGGATAGCAGTTGGCACTCTCACTGGCCATTGTAGACTAAATAGGCACATGCATCGCATGGGCCTAGCAACGGATAGCCTATGTAGGTTTTGTCAGGAAGAAGAGGAGACGGCACTGCATGTGGTATGCCAGTGCGAGGGGCTGGTCTGGTAAGGTACCGCCTCTTTGGTAAAGAGAAGCTGGCGCCAACAAGCCTCAGCCAGGGCCCTCTCTCGGACCTATTAAGTCTTTTAAGGCAAGCAGGCTCGAGAGGGTGCTCTGATGGCAGATGCTCTGATTGACCACCTGGGAGCCCCCCTGATTCCACAGTCCGGTTAAGGACAGGATCGGGGAAGGGTCTCCAACTAGAGGGGTGCCACAACAGATCCTTGGGGTGTCGCGGTGGCGTAGGCTGAAGAGCCAATTCCCCCGTTAGAATCTATCTATCTATTTAAAGGGATATTTTTGTAATAAATACTGTAATTAGAGGAGTACACCTGACAACGTCAGAATTGTATAAATTTAGTTGATAGGCGGACAAAATTGTATTTAAATGTTAACGAATTACATAAGGATCCTGCCTTTCCCATAGATGATTGTAATCAAAACTTATAAAAAATGTCTTTATTTGAGTTACCCAGATAAACTTAATAATTATATAAGTAATAACTTAGGTGGTGAAGAGTCGGGAACTAATAGCCTGCCATAACAGATCGTGTTAATCTGGATCGATCCATTTCGAGTATTTTACACAACCACTTCAGAGCAAACAATGGAGGCCATATGAGGTATATCATTTCTAATAATATTATATAGTATGGAATGGATTTTAATAAATGAAAGAGGCGTTTGTAAAAATTTGTCTGGGCATATTCTAAACGGTCTAAACATTAATAGTGGAAAAGTTTTGGTGGAGAAATTTAAATTATTAATCCCTTTTTAAAATTTTGTTTTCCCATCGTTTTTTTTTCAGCTATGGTAGTTACTTTGTATTATTTATTATCAGAAGAAAGATTTATTTTGCTGTTTCTTTTTTTTTTTAGCTTGTTATAATAGAGGATTATTGCACCTGCGACCTGAAAGATCTATTGTGCCCTCCGGAGCCTTCTCAGTGCACTGCCGGCCTTCGAGCAGTGTTCTCTAGCCGGGCAGTGAGCTGTAGAGGCTACTAGGAGGAGAAAATATAAGCGCAGCATGCTGGATTCGAAGCCGGACCTCCGCGTTGCTCCGCTACCTCTGTACTAATCCCTACCTTCTCCCTTGGCTTACGCCAATTAACTAGTCTGTGTATTGTGGTTGTCCTTGTCTATGAAGGGTAGAGTGTATGTAGTTTAAGTGTATTGTGTGCTGTCCTGACGAAGTGCATGGAGTACTGAACTGTGATAACTCATGAGGTCGGTACTCCACAAGTAACTGCATGCAACAATTGCAACTTTGCAGATGTACCAAGGTTCATGCATTGTATTGCTTTAAAAAAAAAAAAAAAATTTAATTCATGTACTTGTATATTTTTTCTCAATGAAAATTAGGAAGCACCCTCCTTTGAATGTGACAAATATTATTCTGTTAAATTATAAAAGTATGATCAAGTTATTATATAAATCATATGGAAATTAAATTAATGAATGTTAAGAGTTTTCATAAAAAATATATTAAGTTTCTTCTTTTTCAAAATGGAGGCGAAGAAGATTCGATGCTATAGCTAATTATTGTTGGTATCACTCCAAATTTGGAAAAAAGGGGTAAACCTGAGAAATGTACCCAGTCCTATAATTGGAAAATGAGGGAAACTAAGTGCGGCAGCCGAAATAATGGCAAATTCAGCTGCCGATAAAAGGATTGAACCCCGGTCAGATGTCAGCATAATTTCAGCACACTTTTGCTGGATACTGTAAAGTATAATCGCACCTTAACTGCTATATCTATTTGTAAAAATAAATTTTTCTAAATTAGTAGTAACTCTTGCAATTTTGCAACTTTCAAAAAGCAATATCTATAATTGAGTAGAGGGAGTCATCAATAGACCTAGTACGCAGATTTGGCTCAACATATTTATAACAATATATTTACTGAAGTAAAAATTACTTTCTTTTTTTTTCTGATTGATTCGGATGTATACCTTATCCCTCATATTATCAGAGATTGATTAGAGAGAGCAGACAGGGAAAAGAATTTTTACATTCCAAGTTTGAAAAGTTTAAATACTGAACATTTTATTTTATTTTTTAAAGCAACCAGAGACGAATGCAATCTCAGATATGACTTGGCAGCAATGTTACACCTTTTATTAAGTTCCCGGTCCTGACAGTATATTTGTAATGAGGAAAAAGTAAATCTAAATTAAATGAGGTTATTTGAAAAAAAAAAATGGTGTCCAAAAATTAGAGTACTTCTTAATAATCCAAGTACAATATTTAAAAATACAAATTTAAAAAACTGATGATGTAATTTTCTCGGCTTACATAAAACAAACTTTCAGTTTTTGGCTATAATTTAGAATCTTCCCCATTTAGTTGATTCTGCTGAAAGTTAATCATCTGATTTTTTTAAACCTAAGCACTTTTTCTTAAATGTTTTAAGCGCTTTTATTTTGCCAAACTTAAGCAATTCTCCGTGTCCTAGCTAATGCTTAGTAATTCAACCAAGCAACACGAATAGAATAACATACAAAATGTATATATTGTGGAGGAATTTTAAACTATTAAATTACTTACCGGATTGTATTGTAAAGCTGTAACATATGCCTGTACAGCTTGTTCCATGTCCCCAGCTGCCACTAACGCTGCAGCCAAATTGATATAACCGTCTATAAAATCTGGTTTAAGTCTAACAGCATGTCTATAGTTATCTAATGCTTCCTGAAGTTGTCCTCGTTCTTTGAATACATTACCCAAGTTTGAGTAAGCTTCAGCTAGCATTGGATTTTGTTTAATTGCAAGAGTACTGAAATGGGCAGACCTGAAAGAGCAAAATATTAAATAATATTTCGACAAATTCTTTATTTATTTATAAGGTTACAAAAAAAGGAGAAATGAACTAAATTCTCGGAGGCCCTAAGTTTTTAAACCACACAGCGAGTGAAAAAAATAATCTTATGCTTTCTTTTATTAATTATTTACTTTAAACATAGAAAGAATGAAGTTTCTTTGTAATAGATTTATGTTATAAATAAATGGCTGGGTTACAAGTCTAGATAGTACTAAAGTTAGCACAATAAATGGATCAAATTATCCCTAAACACATTTGAGCTTAATGCAGCTACTGATATACTTGTTGAAAACATAACGTTCAGTTAATTAGTGATCTGCATCCTTTAAGAAAAATAAAACCGAATTTGTCCTTGCAACCATGTAAATCACAAAAAGTCAAAAAGTATGCAGTTGTATTTGTATTCACTTTTTATATGTGCAAAAGGAAAAAATAACAAGTATTGACATTATTATATGGCAAGCAGCACCATTCGATTTTGTGAGACAGCTGAACCTAAGAAATTAAGACACTATTTAAAGCAGTACTTGTCTCTTAGGGGCTCGCGCTAGTGATTACGGTATTTCCGGATGCGTGCTAATAACATTCAGCATTATAACGTTCTGAAGGGGGATTTTATGAGAATTTTCAGTCAACTAAAAATGGAATGAAGTTTCAATTGTTAGAAAAAAAAATAACTAAATGAAGGACAGCTTTAAAGCGATGGTCTCCGCGCGACTTTGTTTATATTGTAGTCATTTGCTTGTCAATGTATTAAAAATTAAATTTTTAGAAGTAGACTTTATCAAGGTCAGGTAAAGTTTATTCTCTTTATTCTAAGTAAATGGCAAACTGCTTTACTTGAGAGCATTCATTTTTAAGTTATAAGTAAATTAATATAATCACATCATCGAATAAGTTTAAAATTTTAATTGAATATTCTCAAAGATTTATATTGAAAAAAAAAGTAAAAAGAAAATATCTTATTTGAGAACAAAAGATGGACAAAAGATTATTTTTCCATCTTATATAAACTTACAATAATTTTAATCAACGTTTACTTTCATTACGTGCAGCAAAAAAATAAACTATTTAATTTCCCAGATGCTTTGTTTAACAAAAGCATGTTGGGGCCATTAATATACTGATCTGTATTTTAATGGCGTTCAAATCAAGTTCAAAATGCTTTTACCTGTACAGCCCAAAAATTATAAATTTTACATAAATATATATTTTTTCTATAACTGTCTCAGTCACTTAATTTGTTCTAAGTGTTAAGATAGGTGTGTATAATTTTTGGGGCCCATCAACTTCTAGTTACTGGCACCAACGGTGAATTTTAGTTAAAGAAAAGGAATTCATTTATTAAAATATACTGGTAATTTCGAAACAAAAAAAAAAAGCTGAACTGTCTACTTCGTCTATTACTAATATGATTTTTTATTCTTTGAAATTGGTCTAACTTGTTGAAGATACATTTTTCAAATCACATTTTTCAAATCATATGAATAGAATACAATAGGGAATGTCTATGAAAACCTTGTTAGAGTTCTTCTTCAAAAACAACCAGATTATTTCTATTCACAATTTAAACTTAAAATATAGATTATAGGAAATGTTAACATACTTATCAAGTCTGCGACACTGGAAGTGTATAGAAGACAGAAGTAATAAGACGCCAGTATTATTCGTTTCTTGACGCCATAACTGCATACAATGTCTTTCAGCATTTTCATAATCACCAGATTGATATTCTCTATGTGCCAACTCCAGCAAACCTTTGGAGAAACATGCAGATAAATACATTTGCTGGGAAAATAGAAAAATAACAGGAGAGAAGATGAATTATTAGTAAAGGAGTTAGACATAAACAAAAACAAAAAAGAAAACACACAAATGGAACTAAGAGATTAACTTGTAAAAGTCGCCTATCATTTTGGATTAGTTTCGCGGATCTGAATGTAAATGAAACTTACTTAGTTTTGGAGTTTGAGGTATAGCATCATGAGCAGCTCCAAGAACGTATATAGTTGCGTCACCTGTTTCCACACAAATAATAAAAAATAGTAGGAGGCCATAAATTAAAAAATGTAAAATTAACATAAAAAAAAATAAATAAATAAAAAACAATGGGCATTTCTTTTAAATTTCTGAAATAAATTGTGGAAGCAGAAAGTGACACATCACACTGTTCTGAACCCCTTAGGAGGCAAAACAGGGGACCTAACAATAAACAATAATCTAAGGCTGCCATTAATTTGTTTCTTTTTAGATTCTTCCCTAGTCATATAAATCTATCATTATTATAAAAAATTCTATATTTTTACGTTTTTCCAAAAAATATTTGCAAGGAAAATAATTTTAAGCATGATATTTGCAGATATGTACAATATATGCAGCTTTTATCATTAACAAAACCTTCAGGAAGTGAGATTATGTACTCTGTTCATGTAACATAAAATTCAATCTCAAAACTATTAAAACGTTTTCTAAACATAGAAAATAGCACAAATAACATTTACAAGTAAGCACCAAGGAAAATCACTCCACTGAAAATATAATCCAGCGATGAACGCCTGCAATTATTACATAAAAGAATTATTGCTATAATTACATATACATATAAAATAATTACCATATAATCTTTCATAAAAAAAGTAATTGTCAAAGTACGCCGTGATTATAAACATTGATTTTTTGTTTTTGTTTTTATATGTTTATGAAGGCAAAAGGCAATAGCGTTATGCTATACACTTGATAAAAATCATTTAATTATTACTATTTGTTACTAATAAATACAAATTTCATAACAGTGTTGGAAATTATTGTGTTAAAAGATGAACACAAACCAATAAATATCAACCACGGTTTTTTATTTTATAACGAAATCGCCAAGGTTAGGTGAATAATTATGTGGGATGGAAGTTTAATCTGTGAAATGAGATTACAAATGTTATTAGCATATATGCACTATTAATTGACTTACCCCCTGATGATAATTGTTGGAGCTCGTTCATCTTAAGTATAACATTTCCACCTGAAATTTGATGCTGTGCTGTAGGCACTTGCTGCCCTTGCATTATTTAAGCGAAGTAAATAACTTCTATTACTTAAACTTTAAAATCTTGCGGAGACTGCCACAAGTCCTCAATATTAAGAAAAAAAAAAGAGAACCCAATGTTTTCAAGCAATATGGAAGTACCCACTACAATAACTGTAAAAAAAAAAATGCAGTACACCTCGACCTCTAGATCACTACTTCGATAAGCCCGTCCCAGGTAGCGCTACTGTAGTTCGCCAACCAATGAAAATTCGTCTTTAAGTTAAAATTTTCCGCTGAGATCAATCTGGATGATTTTAATAAGAATATAATATTTGTAATTCGATTAAAATAATAAATACTACACATTTTTGCTTATAGTTAACTTAATGTATTCAATTTATCGGCAAATCAGGTTATTAGTGATAATAACATATTATATTTCTGCTCAAAAATACAAAATTTTATTATTTTCCTACTTGATTCCGTTCTATGTGATTTGAAGTAAAATTACATAACATCCTAATAATCTGGTAAAAGAAAAAAATAATTTTTTTTAATCTTCAATAAGTACCAGAATCTTGAATAATGAACGTACTTGTACTGTCTCTGACATATGTAGTCCACAAATGTGGTGTTGGATGTACATAATGTTCGTAAGCTTAGCCTTGTGTTTTAGTTTCTAAGTCATGTCAAACTTGAAACTCAGGTTTTTAATATAAATTTAAATAAACAATATAAGTAAGTATTTTTGATAATTTTGTATTTTATATTATAAAGTTTTAATGAAAAAATACAGGAAAACATGTTGATTGTTTAATGCATTTATTGGCACGATTTTATGGATTCTGCTAACAAAGCGCATGCCCAAGATCTATTTTTTATTTTCATTTCTATAAAGAAATAATGGTTCCTCATTAGTTCAATATATTACTTTACACAACCTCAATTTAAGTCAGTTATTAATGTATTTATCTAAATATAAAAATAATATTTATAAACATTTCATGTTGGTTAATCAATAAATCCTAAAATCTTATATTGACACTTTTAATAGAGGGAAATGTAATTATTTAATTAGTGTCTGTAAAGTTATAGTTACCGTATACAGAGGGTATTTATCAAAAAAAATTAAGTAATTAATTAAAAGATGGTTTTAATGAATAAAGTTTTAACGAATCACTTTTAACGAACTACAAACAAATATCTTTAACCTTTAATATGATATAGATACTTGATTTTTTATTACTGTGGTGAGACCTTGCCATGTTGCCATTTTCCTAACTTACTGATTGGTTTTGGTTGGTTACGTCAAGCTTCAAAATAATAACAACAGGGAAACTTGTAATGTTAGTGATTGTTAGTTTCATTAGGAAATTTCTTTTGGTCACAAATCAACAATGAAACCCTTCCTAAATATTTGTTAAGAAAAAAACCACTAAATAAATGTTATTCCCAAATTTTAAAAATAATATAATTTTATTAAAGAAAATACGATAGTTATTAAAGAGAAAAGAAAGCTTAAATTATGTCTAAAATAAAATTTACTGAATCTATCTAGTATTTAATTTTTTTGCAATGCTACAAAAAAAGTTTAGTAAGTCAAACTCAACAAAATTATTCATAAAGGATCTATAAAAATGAAAAAAAAATATAAATATAATAAAATCTTTGCTAAATTGTACATTCAAATTTCTAAATTTTCAAGCGGTTTATCTTATGAACTAATAAATCTATTTTTTAAATATTGAAATATATCTTTAGATAAATGTAAATATATAATCATTTTTATAAACATTTGAAATATAAGGGCAGTGATGTCGGAGACATCGCGTTTAACACTAGAACGAAGCTTTACCGATTTTTTGTTCAAAGGAATATTTGTTTTTTTTATTGACTAAGCATCATGAGAAAAAGTGGGTAGGCTTAGGTACACTTAGTAACGAATGTGAACCAAATGTGAAAAGTTCCACGGCATGCTGACCCATAAGTTCTCTACAGATCAATTCTCGCCGTGTGGCAGAGCTGTTGGGCCAAAGATTTAGTTTTAGTTCATTTTTTTTTTTTGTATGAGTACATCATGAAAACAAAAATTAGTTTTTTCGATAAAGAAATTGCGGTAAAGTACAATCAAAAGAGATTCAGTAAGATAGTACTTCCGGTTATGAATTATAAATAACGTAAAAACTGATGACATCAGTTTTGTGGGACTAGTTTTCTAACTGTAATACTAATGTGTGTTTCTTACCGTTTTTGCTATTGACAAGACCCTATTATTAAAAATTCACATGCCTAAAATTGACACGATTTCAATACCTACTACATCAGCAGGAGAAAGTAAAAACATTTTCCATATTGAAGAACACAACAAAAAAATCTGGGGGAAACACTCATATAACTTTGTCTTACTCCAGTTTTCAAAATTGTAATTGACTACTTTTATATTTTGTTTACCAAAATTGACGAAATTCGTTGATGAAAACTTTAAAAAAGTCAGTAAAAGCGCACTTCCGGTATACTAATTTTCTTGAAACTCGGAATTTTGGCTATCTATTTCTTTCTAATCAATTTTGTTTGGATGATAGAATTTTATAATCAACTATGATAGCACTTCAGAGTAAAGCATAAGCCCCACCCCTTCCCAAAAGCCCCCTTAAATGAGTAACAAAAGTTGCAGCTCTTTGTAGGTGTAGTTCATATTCCTAGTTTAAAGAAAATCGTTGGAGCCGTTTTCGAGAAAATAGCGGAAAACTAAAAAAAAAAATTTCAGTAAAACGCTCTTCCGGTCATGCGATTTTTTCCAACTCGGAATTTCCATAACACATTTAATTCTAACTAATATTATTTAGATGACACAATTGTATAATAGAAGCAATTTAGAGGAAAACCTAGCCCACCCTCCCCTAAAAGTGCCATTAAATGAATTTGTCCAGAGAAATGTTTTAAATAAAAGTTGTAGATTTTTGTATGTGTAGTTGATATACCAAGTTTCCTCCAAGAAAATCGTCGGAGCCAATTTTGAAAAAAATGCAAGAAAGTAAAAAAGCCATGAATAAAGTGGCTTCCGGTTGAGGAATTCTGACCTCCCATGGTGATTCCTAAACGAAATATCAAGTTTGAACTTTCTACGATTTTTCGTTTTTGAGCTATGCTGTTTACACACACATACACACACACGCACACAGACCACTTGCTAAGAACCACTTTTTGAACCCAGAGGACCTCAGAACGGATATTTCCGATGAAAACTGGATATCGAAACTTTAATACGATTACAATACTTCCTCTTACCAGGAGTAAGAGAAAATAAAAAGTATTGCTATTCTAAGAGAAAGTAAAAATTTGTTATGGATACTTATAAAATTAATGTTAAATGAAAGTATTGTTTGATGAAAAAGCGTTCATAGCCATGATATAAATAATGATTATGTTACTTGTCTTTGACAGTTTTTACATAAAAACATAGTGGAAAAATATTTCAATAATAAAAAATTCAGAACATTAAAATTACCATACTGTGAACATTGTTACGAATATACAGCCTACATTCAATTATTCAAACTTTTGAGTTTAGAAATAATAGGTTAACAACGTCATTTCTAAATGTACGGAACATCCTCTTAAATTTAATGAGAGACAGACTTTACATCCGTTTCACATAGTTATCTAATAATTGATATATTCAATTAGGATCAGTAATAAGTCGGCCCTTTGCAATATGGGAATTTTAAAATAAACACTCAAGACAAAAAAAAAATATATATATATGTCAAACTTTCATACTAGGTTTGCATGATGAATAAATAATTTAATATTAAGCTTCTTGAATGTAGAAAGGCGAGAACGCCATTTTATCCGTCGTGTCAAATGAAGAAAAGTATTGAAAGAAGCCTCATTATTACATTTTTTACTCTTTTCTACGATGTGGTTTAAGAGGAAGTATTGTCGTCTTGTCAAACTTCCAAAATTGAATTTTCACCGGGACTACATGTTTTGTGGTCCTCTGAATACGAAAAATGATTTTAGCGAATAATCTGCAATAATCTGTATGTTTATGTGAATATCTCAAAACGAAAAATCGCAGGAACCTTAAACTTAATATTCCTTTATGTCTCATCTTCTCGGCCAAAATCCGCCAAACAGAATTTCCGCCACATCAGGAACAGTGATTTTAATGAATATAGTCTTTTTAAGGTTTTCTCGAAAATTACTTCAACGTATTTCTTTAAATTTCGCGTTACCAACATACTTACTAGAAAAATAAAACTTTTATTTCAACACTTTTACCTGAAAATTTGATTTTGTTAAAATTTTTGGAACTCCATGAGTTCCTAGAGAACTGCAACTGAACTTTTCCTAAATAGTGCCAGTTATACAGTATGCGGCACTACCACACTTTAGAGTACATTAAATGCATTCTAAAATACCAAATTTAAGAAAATCGGTTATCGGAAGTAAGTACACCTTGTAGAATGGGAATCTGAATTTCTTCTTTTTTTTTTTTGGAATTTTCTCGAAAACGGTTCCATTTACTTTAAAGTTATAAGGCTAACTGCACATCTATATACATTTCAATTTTATTTTATTTTAATAGGTTCTTAGAGAAAATGTTTCAAATAAAAGTTGTAGCTCTTTGTGAATTACGTACGAGTATATGTAGTTTACATACTTAGTTTAAAGAAAATTGTTGGACCTGATTTAGAAAAAAATAGCAGAAAATTGAAAAATACTTTTCAGTAAAAACGTACTTCCAGTCATCCGATTTTCTCCACTGTGAAAATTAACTCGGAATTTCGACACCATATTTGATTCTAATTAATATTATTTATATGATAGCATTGGGTGTAATAAACTGAAATAGAACTTTAGTGGAAAATCTATCCCTCGCCTCCCTAAAAAGTCCCCTTAAATGAATGTTCCCAGAGAAATATAACAAATAAAAGTTGTAGCTCATTGTATTTACAGTTAACACACCATGTTTAAAGAAAATCGTCGGTTCCATTTTTGAGCAAATCGCAAGAAAGTAAAAAAAAAAAACCATTCAGTAAAGTGGAACTTCCGGTTGAGGAATTTTGACAGATGACCTACTGTCCGATCGCATGGTAATGGGAAAGGTGAAAATAGCAAAAAAATGAAAAAAAAAAAAATCAGAAAAAGCCCATTTCTAGTTGATGGATTTTGCCAGAAATCTTCATGCCTGATGCGGTGGTAGTACCTAAACGGAATACCAAGTTTGAGCTTTCTACGGTTTTTCACTTTTTACTAACACAGACAAACAACCAGACGATTTCGAAAACCACTTTTTTGCACTATGAGATCCTCAAAACGTGTATTTTCGGTGAAAACTTAATTGCTAAAATCTAGCACGATTGTAATACTTCCTCTTACTCATATTAAGACAAAGTAAAATAGATTTCAATTTTTAAAAGTATATTTGACCCGATAAAAAATAGAAAATTAAATTAATAAAAAAATAAAATAAGTAGCTAATCTTTGAATAATAGTCATAATAACCAGTTTTGAAGCGAGTTAAACCAAGTTTTTAGTGTTTTTGCAGAAACTTTCATTAACATCTATCCAAACCATATTTACAAACCCTTGTGAGACAAGAGGGCTGTGTGAGCTCTAAAATAAATGGGGCGTGGAAGGTTCCCCCACTTTATGTTAGAATGAATCCTACTGTAGAGAATTGTCACTCGTCTTAAAAGTATTGTGACCCAGGAAGATGATGATGGCAAGCAGTTACAATAAGAGAGGAGGTTGTGCTATATGGGAACAGCAGGCTGCTCGTTAGACCATTTCAATATAACAACATAAGCAATGCCAGGAGATGTAATTTATACTCTACTTTCACACAACAATACGTAAGTAGTTCAAATCCCAGTTAAGTAATTATATATTTATTATTATTTTCTTGTTGATTTAGTTATAATTATTAGTTGTAGCTATAATATCAGCTCATACAGTCGACAGCATTCACACGCCATGAAGAAAGCTTTAGCTTAGTTAAAAAAAAACTAGTATTTAATACAACAGTTATTAAAATGAAGAATCTTATTTCTTTATGAATCTATTATAAAAGATAAACAACAACTTCTTCATTGATAAGTTTTATGATATCAATACTCTGTCGCACTAAATGCATTGATATAAAAAAATTATATAGGATTTGGAAAATATTATTAAATACTTTTGATTAGTTGAGCTTGCTCTCCATTTCACAGATTGCTGATTAAGCGGTTATTGGTCAGACAATATAATTATTATAAAGAAAATAAACCTCTGGCAACTTCATTTCGGTTATTCATGTATTAGAAAACATTGTATCTTTTTTAACTTAAACAAATCGAATTTAGTAATATTACAATTTTGTAAACATAATTTTACCTTCTTCGTTTTAAATTTTATTACCATAAAATTTTTATTTGAAATAAGAATAGCATTTGAAGCTGTTGCTATTAGTTATGTTTACTTTTTTTTTATAGTAAATAAAATGACCTTCACATCAAATTAAGGATTAGATGCTCGTGGCTCTAGGCGTTTTGCTTGCATTTGATATTTACAATTTATCACCCAAATGTCGTAAGATAACTACTGTCTTCGTTCAGAAATGCAAATGAAAGAACAAAAGTCCGTCTTAAGTTTTAAATTTAGAACAGAAATTATTCTTAAACTACATTAATACGAGTAGAATGAATTACCAACTTGTAATTTTAAGAAAGCAAGACTCAAATACAGATAATTTTAATTCAAGGGGTTGCAAAAAAATACTATTCTTTCCTAGTCTAAAAATGAAAATTGCGTTTAAATGCTAAAATTTAGTTAATAATAAATGACTTTTTTAAAAAAAAGAAACAACAAAAACACTAATTTCAAAAGCAATTAACATTAAATTGTTATAAATTTAAAAAAAGAAATCATACTTCTTGGGTAGGGATGCTTTTCAAACCACTCACTATCCAGTGTACCTTTACATTTCTAGAGAAATGCGTAACGGTAATGGACACAGGTAAACTGATAAGTGTTAATGTGCCAAGAACATATCGTCTGTTATCTTATGAATCAGCTGAGTTATATATATATTTTTTATTTATTTTTATTGTTTTCATGTTTTCACACTTTAACATTATGAACTGCATAACTGCCTTACGTAAGCAATGGGACTCGTGTTTTATTTATTCCTGACGGTGTACATGTCGTTTACCGTGAAGCAAATAGAGACAATTAGCTGTATTACTACGTGACTCTTTGGAATATTCATCAAATTTAGTTGCTCTCAATTGAAACTATAATGTGGTAGATCTTCCCAACATTCGGTGACTTTTTTTTATTATATGCCTCTGGTTTAATTTGAATTGGACTTTCTAAAAGACATGTCAGTCATCTGGACCCCTTTAAGGTAAGTTTCTACTACTAATTAATATGAAAAAAATAATGCTTACCAGTAATGAAATCCATCTCTAAAATCATATCTCTTCGTTAATTGTAATATTAAAATCATACTTTTTAAAATTTTATGATCAATATTTAATGCGAGTAACTTCACAATACTTTTTAATTCAAATATCATATGAAAATTATTTGCAGGTATACCAACCTTATTAAATGTATTTTATTACAATTCTGCGTTCTTTCTTTATGGAACGACTCCACTGATTTGGATACGGATCGTTAAACATTTCCTATATTTTTTATTATCAAGGTGGGGCTCCCAATATTTTACTTTCTTTTTTTAAAGTTAAAAACCATATTTTAAAGCTTTTTAAAAAATATCTGGAAGTGAATAAACTAAGTTGCACATTCAATTTTGATACAAAAAGATCCATATCGTTGTTTATAATAAATTACAACTATTAAAACGTATCTTTTTCTCTCTTTCTGAGTATAATCCGTATTTATCTGAATGAAGTTGTCATAGATAAGATTGATTTTTATTGATAACGTAACATCGTTTATTCTCGAATTTTCATCGATTTTTTAGTGATCATGACCAAATTTTTTAAAATAATTTTTCAGAAGTTGGTATATCATAAATACTAAGAGAAAGAGGTTACATATTTCAAAATGTTTCATCTTTGGTTTATGCTTAAATTGTTAGTAGTTACTTTCTTCTATTTCATTTATGTTTAACTTTTTTTTAGCATTAATGCAGTCATGTTAAAATGAAAAACAGTATAGAAAATGACATGAAAACCTCAAAAAGAGAGGTCAATAACACGGTTTCCACCGCAGTTTCGTTTAGTTCAGATCTTCGCTACCAGGTCCGCTAATTACCATCAGCCCCCCCCCCTGTTTACTACTATGTTGGAGAAATTCAGTTTCTAACGGGAATCGAACTCTAAATTCTCAAATAAATGGCGAATTTGCTAGCATGTGATGACTATGTATAGATAATTATTTGTGTCATTCTGTCTGACTAATTGTACCATATTTCGCCGAAACTAGTAAAATTAATTTGGCTGAATTAGATAAAAAAAAAAAAATTTAGTAACTGGCATTATTTGCTTCATTCCAGTTTCCTTACTAAAAGGGGGTTTCCGGGTTGTCACAATTGTATTTGTACACTTATAGCTAGATTAATATAAGTTTTGTAATAAATTTGTGTATCTATGTTTTCTAATATTACTATTCCTTTGAAAAATAGTATGCTGATTATCCCCCTCTTTAGCCACGGTAAAAGAAGCAAGGCAAATCCGTCCATGTTTGATTCGTTTTTCAAAATCTTTTACTTTTTTTTACTTGCAGAGTAGATGAATAAAAAAGATTTTAAGACATACTGTCACAATTACAAACATGAGTGTAGTGAAGATCTTGTGAGGGAATGATACAGTATATGCACACTCCAACAGTTCAATGGCAAAAATTTATGTGTTCATAAAGGATTAAAAATCCCTTAATATCTTCGAATCCGGAAAAAATGAAGTGTATTTTATCAAAAGAAGAAAAAATTGAAACATTCCTGAAATTTAAGAAAATTTTGTTCTTTTTTGGTACCTGACAGCCATTGTTTCATTCGCAAAATATTTATAACTTCATTGAATAAAATGATGAACCATGCACTGCTTTATATTTCGAACCACATAAGAACCTAAAAAACAAAAGCGACATAAAAAGCTGCTAACACTGTTGACGCGTCTGATTATTCAGAATAAATATCTCAACGTTTATTTTATTTTACTTCCTTTGGACCTTAAGTAACCAAAAAAAATCTGTTAAAAATCTTATAATTTGAAGACATTAACAGTTTCAAAAATCAGCAATTATTGAATATTTGACAATTCTAACTTAGTATTGTATTTTTGTTACTTCCACAAATCTAATAAGGTATATCAAATCCAATCAAATAAAATAAATTATCCAACTTGGTAGATCTAAATAACTTCAATAAAAATTTCAACATTAGCACTCGGATTTCTGATAAACTGGCAATTTCTACTTTTCATTGAATATTTTTATTTTTCCTACCTCTAGGGGACAGCGGCCCCCCAGCTAAATAAAATAATGAAAATAAAATAAAAACATGAAAATTTAAAAAGACGATACCTGTCAAGGTGAAGTATTTTTTTTTTCATGTAGTTTATGAGGAAGGAACCGACGGTGTCCGAAACGCTGAAAAACAAACTTTTTTAAGTTGAAGTTTTTTCTTTGGCTCCCTACCGAAAATCATTTTTCTTGTTAACAAAAACACTAGTTTTCAAAGCTAGTCTGACATTTATTTGTTTGCTTTATAATGAATTTCTGCTTTTACTTTCCCTTACTACTTAAAAGGAAGTATGTATTAAGTTGAATCATATTTAATTCGTAGAATACGAAACAAGTTTTTAGGATTTTTACCCTCTCTCTCCAGCACTGTATGGTAGTTTTTGTATGTCCACCTGAAATTATGGGCGTAGCCAGGATATATGTCGGGGAGGAGCAGAATGATACAAGCAGATGAAGAAGTAATACATACATAAAGGAATCGAAATTCCTTAATATTCTGGAAATCTAGTGTATTAAAGAAATAGAAAGTATCTAGTGTATTAAAAAAAAATTCGATATTGTTGGATTCATTGAAAACGTTGAAATATACGCCTCCATAATTTACTATTTAGAACCATATAGGTACCTACGGCGGCCAGATTCGAGCAATTTACAAGCTGCATCAATACCATTTCAAGTTTGCGTCTACCCGATTCAGAATAAAATGTCTCAACAGTTCTTAAAAAAAAATAATACCCACAGGAAAATGTGTTAAAATCTTATAATGTTAAAACATTAAACGTTTTTCAAAAATCATCAGAAACAACAATAATTGAATGGTGTTAACAGATAGATATAAGAGCGCAAGAATTGGACTGAAATGTTAGAAACTTTAACTCCTCATACATTTGTTATTTCTATATTTCTGCTAGTTAAGAATGGTTGAAACAAGTGAGTTTCGTTGTATGAAATAACTCAATAAAAAAAAATTGAATTTCAAATAACGATACTCGTGATAAACTGGCCATTTCTAATTTTCTTTTTTTTTTCATTTATACGCAATCTTGAAAATGGCTTTAACGATTTTCCTTAAACTTTATGCAGCAGCTCATATACCAGACTATATCCATTTTCAAACCTCGTACCATTTTCACTTTTGATATTTTTCGTCAAAATTTGACTTTATGGGATTCTGCAGATTAGCTGCAACGTCAATCTGTAATGTGAATCTCTGGTGTCCCCACAACTAGAGCATATTTTTAAAATGAGAATTACAGTAGATGATGAGAATATTCAGAGAAAGTACTAAGTGTTTCCTCGCTTGTATAATATTTTTGCATTGATTTATTTATTTTAGATTGGAAGTTAAAAGAGACATTATCTTCTTTCTCGCCTTTATTTAAGCAGTAAGTTGGAATCAATGAAATAGTAAGAACTGAAAACTTCATGGTAGTAAAATATTTTTATTATCTTAATCAAATCGAATTATGGTTATAAATTATTTGTACATTATTCAGTTAGCCTCATAAATTACACTCGTCAATCAGAAAAATGAATGAAATATTCAAAAACTTGAGAAAAATGAATTT
This sequence comes from Triatoma infestans, assembly GCA_011037195.1. Taxonomy (NCBI): domain Eukaryota; kingdom Metazoa; phylum Arthropoda; class Insecta; order Hemiptera; family Reduviidae; genus Triatoma; species Triatoma infestans. Next base: position 126,028 of record JAAEAF010000863.1, read on the forward strand.
ATCTTTTTCGTCGAAGAATAAAAAAAAAAAAAAGTAGAGAAACGGTTAATGAATGAAGGTCAGATATCGTTGACATAATGAAATCTATAATGTTATCAGGTTTATTCTGCTCAAATGAAAGTGGAATATCCTTGTAATGCAATGTGCGCTTTATGGCATTTACTTGAGTAGTTTTAAGAAAAATGATTAAACAGGAATTCTTTAAAGTATTATAAAATATTATTCTTATCTAATGATTTTTTTTGTTCACAAAGTTTTTAACCTTTTGTATAATTTTTAAACGTTTAATGATGTATAAGAATATTTAAAGAATCTTTGACTGTATGTAAATTATTTTGTACCAGACTTATGCTGAAACCACTGCAACTAATTAGAATTATATATATATACTATAAGTGGTAGTAGAAGAAATGTTTACTAAGCTATGTCTATTGGGAACTAGAAGTCGGCGCTTCTGCTATATGCGTAATATGATCTGAGGTGTTGTATGTTTGTTGTAGCTTGGCAAGAGCGCTTTTAAAGTAATTTACAAGAACTTAGAGGATTAGGAAATAGAATTTAACCATGCTTAAAGATTAATGTAATTTCATGGGTAGATAGATTTTTATACATAACTACGAGCTAAATTAAATATAACAGGGGAGGGATTAGCTAAATGGCTATTAGGGTAAATAGTTTTATCTTCCTAGAAGCCTCTATATCTCACTGTTCGGTGATGAACAGTGTTGTCTGTTGCGAGAGAACTCTGTCCGGAGGCCAGCAGTGCACTGAGAAGTCTCCGGGTGCTAATGACCATAGATGTTGACGCACCTAAAATTAAAAAAATATATATATACGAGGTGTGTAAATTAAGTAATGAGACTGATTTTTTATCTTTTTTTTATTCAAATAAAATTACAATTCAACATTGTCCCCTTCAAAGTAACTACCTTGGGAAGCCACACAACGCTGAAGACGATTCTTCCATTCGTCATAGCAGTGCTGGAACTCGGATACTGGAATAGACTTCAGTTGGTCGGTTACGGCTGTTTGAATATTCTCCAATGTTCCAAAATGACGTCCCTTGAGGTGATTTTTCAATTTGGGGAACAAAAAAAAGTCACATGGACTCAAGTCGGGTGAATAAGGAGGCTGAGGAGCCACAGGAATGTTATTACTGGCCAAATACTCATTAATAGAAATCGCGGTGTGACACGGAGCATTGTCGTGATGCAACACCCACTTGTTTTTGATGTTTGGTCTCACACGCATGACTCTTTTTCGAAGTCTCTCAAGAACTTCTGGGTCAAACGACGATCTGAACGCACGAGATCGCGGATTCTGCCAACATTTTCGTCGGTTCTTGAAGATGAAGGCCTTCCGCTGCGAGGCTCGTCTTCAATTGATTCCCTTCCTTCTGCAAACGACTTAAACCACCTAAAAACCTGTGCTCTCGACAAAACATTGTCTCCATAGGCCTGGCACAGTTTTTCAAACGTTTCCGTTGCACTGTGCCCAAGTCTGAAGCAAAACCTGATAGCACAACGTTGCTCGTAATTGATGTCACTCATTTTTAAAACGCACTGAAAAAACCTTGCTCACAAAAAAAAGTCACTACGGACAGTGCAACAACTCTAGCATTTTCAAATTTGCACTGGACGTGTATCAGATGTTTACTTGCCCTACCACGCATGCGCCGCGTCTCCAGTGTTGCCAGATCGAACACTAGAAAATCAGTCTCAATTCTTAATTTACACACCTCGTTTATTATATATATATATATATGTTGTAACGTTTTTTCCTCTGAACTAGCTACTGCAACTAGTTCTAAGTGGGTCCGTTTAGATAAAATACTCTAAATTTCAATAAGGCAAACACCAATTTATTGTTTTACACAATAAATTACAAATACAACACCTAATAATAATGAATTCACAGTTTAAACCAACAAAAGTACACTTTGCTCACTTTTCACAAACGCACACTTCGTTTGTAACAAGAATCTCTGTAAACTCTCTGTTGTCCGACTATTTATACCTCTGGAGAAGGATCTAGAAGGTTATCGATTGTTCTAGAAAGGGCTAGAGCGCGTCGCCAGCGCTTCCTAGCGGCCACTAGGAGAACTTGAAGTACCTGCTTTCCCTCCTAGATGGCAGCAATGGCTGCGTTACAGTATATATATATAACTAAGTTAGACAAACAGACAGAGTGACAGTGTAGGTCACATCTTGAAAATAATGTCGTGACGCTTTTGTAGACTACTTGAGGAACTGTATCTGTATCTGGAACTGTATCCTTTCATTTTTGGTCTCTTATATACACTAGCTTCGCCTCATACCATCGGTGAAAGTCATTTGCCTTTCATTAACGGTTTCTCATCACTTTTACCAGCCAACTGTCCAATTTTTTCTCCAAACTGATATTTTAAAATATATTTAAAATTTCTAATTCTCCTTGTTTCTTGCTTCCATTACATATGTCTGCATTTGTATGCAGGAGTATGCAGCAGGTGGAGGGTGCATGGTACGTTGCCCAAAATGTTGCATATATCCACCAATCCTTTTGGTCCTAGATATAGTTTGTGAATGTTAGGGTAAGTGCTGAATTTGTTGTAAAACTTGAAGTCATACATGGGCACTTTCAGAAAAATTAGTTCGTCCATTTTCCCCCTATAGAAAAATAGACACAATATATCAAAGACATCCTGAAGTCGGGCTAACGCCCGAATTTGGTCGATGACTATACCATGAAGCAAGCTATCCCAGCACTGCGTAGCCAATACCCTGAAATGTAACATAGTTTTAATTGAGCATAGGCAATATTTTATTTCAACATTCTTTTTACAAAGTAAGATTTAGGGAAGATCTTAAAACATTTTCAGCTATATCTTTTTAATACTACACCTAGATAAAAATGCTGGTGGCCAAAATTGTAATGACAATAGTTTAATTTAAAATTTAATATTTTACAAATTTGTTCGAAAGGATTAAGTTAGTAGGATGAAACTTCGTACTATTGTGCTTTCTCTCAATTTTTATCAGTTCTAGAAATCTTTAAAAATTCTAAAAATAAAAGTAAGTGACGATAAAACGATTGAATTTTTCTTCTATGCTATTTAATTGGTAAATATATCCGTCTACAAATTTGTTGGAATAACAATTCAATCATTTTATATTATTTTTCATAAACTACAATGAAGAAAAAAAAAGATCTTTTATTATAATAATAAAATATTGATAAATGATAAACATAAAGCTATAATTTTTTTTTTTATGTTTTAATTTCATCCAAATTGCTTATTTAGTTAAAGCAACTTGAGAAGGGGGTATAAACATAATTTTAATAAACAAATCTGACGTCTGCTAAAAAAATAGGCAGTTGTTTATTAGTAAGCTCCTTTCAGTATAGTTTCAGACGACACAAATGATACACTTATCCGATGGTATTTGTTGCTTTCTAATTGCCATTTTTTCAGTAGGAATATTTTATACTATAAAATATAAACTGCAATTGCCGTAAGCATCTATTATTTTGCAGCAGAGTTTATTTTAAATTTTATCTGAGAATATAGTGCAAACAAATATTTGATTTTTGTAATAGTTTTCTTTGAAGGCTCATTTATTGATGATCTTAAATTTGTAAACTTATTCTTACTGCTTCACTAGTGAAGCTATCAGTATTGCATCAGTAATGATTATTGAATAAACATAAAGCTTTATCAATATCCTTGATGTCATAAAAATATCATGTGAGTAATTACTGTTTTCATATTTTCCCGGAAGTTTTAAAATTGACTTTAATCTTAATTATTTCTTTTTCCATGTTTTTTCAAAATCATATTTACAAATTCTCTTAGTTTTCTTTGTTTCCCATTCTTAGCTAATGATCTGTTCTTTCATTTAATTGGTTCAATTACATTATTTAGAATCAGACTGGTTGATTGATATAATAGGTACTGCAAATTAATTTCTTATTTTTTCAAGTTCCTAATATTATCAATTTTTATTTTCTTTTGTAGGCTGGTGATGGAAGAAAATGAAAGAAAAGAAATCCAAGAAAATCAACTAATAGGAGCGTCTTCACAGTTAAGGTATACAAATGATTTCATAATTTTTACTTTCTCTTATTCCTAGTAAGAGGACGTATTGCGATCATGCCAGCTTTTCGAAATTAACCAGAAATACATGTTTTTTGAATACGAAAAAAATGTTTTTAGCCAATAGTCTGTATATGTGTGTGTGTTAATAGAACATCTCAAAAACGAAATAATCAAAACAAGCTCAAACTTGTTATTCCTTTTAGGCACTATCACTACATCAGACATGAAGGTTTCGGGCAAAATTAATCAACTGGCAGTGCAATTTTAATGAATATTTTTTCAGTCTTTCGTGATGTTCTTGCGATGAGAACGGTTCCACCGATTTCTTTTAAACTTCGTATACTATCTTAAATACATATCACTTTTATTGGAAACATTTTCCCAGGAAAATTGTATTTTTGGGAGGTTCTGGGGGATAGTAGGGTTATGCTTTCCTCTAAAGTACCATTTCAGTATAATATAACGTTGTACCACGTACATAATATTAATAATAGAATTCCAAATTTGAAGAAAATCGGATAACTGGAAGTGTGATTTTACTGAAATGGTTTTTGAGTTTTTTTTGGAATTTTCATGAGAATGGTTACAATGATTTTTTTAAAACTTGGAGTGCTTGTTGCATAGATAGAAACGTACCACTTTTATTGTAACATTTTTCTGAAAAAAATAATTTTATAAGGGTATTGGGGGGTCAGTCTGTTAGTTTAAATTTAAATTTGCTCAAGTTTTGTTGATTTTGACATAGAGTGCTCCACACGAGGCCGCTAGGTATACCAGTAAAATCTCCACCGCCATTTTTGTGGCCATCCCATAATATTGTAACAGCCAAACATTGTAACTTTGCAATCTTATAGAATTTCTTGTTAAATTGTAACAAACAGAATAAGAGAAAGTCGTATGAATGTTTCATTCCAGATTTTTTCCTTTTTTTTAAATTCTAGTTATTAAAGTATTTTCAGAAGGGCTAGTTTTAATTTTGGAGAAGAGCCAAAATTATCGATTTTGCTCCCAAAATTTGTTATCTCAAATTCTTATAATTATTTTGTATTTTAATAAATAAATAATCTTTCTTTCTTTCATCCTTACAAGCTAACATGAATGTTTACATTGTACAATTTGTTTATAGTACAAAACAAAACCTAAACATGCTTTTGTTTTAAATAATTATCAAAATTCTAAGTTAACTATGTCAAGAAACAACATTTTCTCAGAAACATAATAAAAATAAGAAAAAAAAGAAAAGAATAGTTGAATAATTCATTTTAAGACTATTTAGTATAATTGTTTCATTGCAGCCTCAGAAAGAAAATTCTGATTTTTATATTTTATAAATTATGAATACAGAGAATAATTCAATATCTACTGATGATGATAGGCATGAACGTATCAAGAACAGCGCGAGAAAGGAACAGTTTTTTAGAGAAGTTGGTGCAGGAGATTGTAGTAATTCGATGAGAGAAATGGATACTCTACCATTAAGAACTGATGAAATAAGGGCAAGATTTCAATTGGCGATTGATGAATCATTAATTGCAGAGAACAAGCTTACAACAACTGCATTGGTAGAGAGACCTCCGCTTCCTTTTAAGGTAATTATTTAATTAAATTAAGAATTACTTGTAGTGCAATATATATTTTAAAACACAACATAATATTATATTGTAACCAGTAATATTATATTTTTAACCAGTTGAAATAGGAGATTGAATAATGATTTCATTAGGAATCTAGCACACTTACTCTAAAAGACTTGAGTTATGTATTATTATGGTATAATTACATTAAAAAATTAATTTAGGGTGAAACACTCACACGTAAATTTCATTCGAACGTAAATTTGTAGATTTTTAACTTCCTAGCGCTAAATAAGGGTGTAGCTGTATAATATATTTAAATAAAAACTTGCCATTACTTCTTCCTTTTATGTTATGTTGATGTTCAGATGTCCAGAGGGAGACAAAAATAAGCCTTCTTTGACCTAGAAGATCTATTCTGCCACCTTTGTAAATCTGTGTTTATGTTATTCACTCCGCCACAAAAAAGTAGGACATTTAGTTTTTTCATCAATAACATTTATTATAACAATCTATTTTTAATACAATTCGCTAGCTAAATCATATCTTGTAGTGTTAATTTTTGATGCTGACTTTTGATTTGGATTATGTAAAAAATTAAAAATATAATGGATGAGTTGGAATGGAGAGAATGGTTTGGTTTGATGAGTTAACAAGACTTGGTTAACACTCTAATATAACTATGAGTTTCACTGACTGCCTGGACTTTACAGTAAAGACGGTAGATTTAGAGTGGTAAAGACAAGTTGTGACTGGTGAACTATCTCCTGAACTAAATTGAACTATATTCTTCTGTGTCCCTGTATTTATGTAGTCCGAGAGAGTGCCTGGTATTTTGTTTCTTTTTCTCTGCTCTCTTGGTTGCTGGGATGATGTTACAGAAACCAAGAGAGCAGAGAAAGAGAAACAAAATACCAGGCACTCTCTCGGACTGGAGAGGGAGAAACTATATAAATACAGCAACGGGACGACTAAATATCTTCTTACAGATCTGGGTACCAACATTACATCCCCAATTATACTCCAATTCTGTGAGCTACAAAAAATTAAAAAAGTATGAACAACGCCATATCATCCGGCTTCTAATGGTCGTCTAGAACTTGTGCAATGATTTCCGCTTTTTGGTTAGTCATGGGAAACATCTCCAAATAGCGTGAATATTGACAAGTTATCGTTAATATATATTTATATTCTTCACCTGTATCGCTGTTCACAGATGCATCTAGTGGTCCAACTACGTCAAGGGAAATGGCTTACCAGATATTTTTTGGCTCACTGAATGTGCCTAAAGATGGTTTGTAGGCGTCTTTTGTTTTTCTTGTGGCACAGCTATAGCAGGTTTGAACGTATTTTTGTACATCATTTGAGATGTTTGGCCACGTGAATTGCGTTTTTATACGTGCATACGTTTTCTGCCTCCCATAAAGTGCTGACAACGGATTGTCGTGATAAAGGCAGTAGAACCCTGACGGTACTAAATGCAATTGTCCGAAACTGTAACTAAGAGGCCTTAATCATTGCTTTTGTAATTTCTGGAATTTTTTAGATGCTGACATACTGGATCGTCAGCTTGTTGCTGAGCAATCTCAAGTAAATCTAAGGTCGGATAATTCTCATTATCAACTGTCTGGTCAGTACTGATACACCCTATACGTATACCGGCTTAAAGCATCAGCATGCGCGATATTTTTCCCAGATCTGTGGTCTATGTAGAAATCATATTCGCTTAATTTAAGCGACCATCTATATAATTTGGAATGAGGGTCTTTTAGATTTTTGAGCCACTGTAGAGCTGAGTGTTCCCTAATTATTTTAAACCTTTACCCGTAAAATTTTTGGCGATACTGTTTGCAGCCAAAGAGAATAGCTAACAATTCTCTCTCTGTAGTACAAAGTTTGGATTCTGTATCTGACAATACTCGCGAAGAAAAAGCTATGGGAGCTCTTCGCCATTTATCTGTTGGCTCAAAATTGCCGAAATGCCAACGTTGCTTGCATCCGTGGTTAAAATAAATTCATATTGATAATTGGGGTATGCCAGAATGGGTGGAGAAATTAATTTTTGTTTTAGAATTTGAAATGCCGATGTGCATTGAGGAGACCATACAATCTTAATAATTCTTCTTTGTTAAATCAGTTAAAGGCTTGGCTATTTTTGCAAAATTATATATAAATTTGCGGTAAAAACCTACAATCCTAAGAATGTTCTAACATCTTTCAATTTTTTCGGAATCGGATAGTTTTCGACCGCTTTTAATTTGTCATAATCTGGAGAAATGCCTTTTTTGCTCAATGTTTAGCCCAAGTATTTGCATTCCTCTTTGAAGAAAGTACATTTATTTAGATCTATATAAAGATTGCCCTGCTGTAATTTTGTGAGAATTTTTAGTGTGGATGATAAGTGTTCATGAAATATTTTGCCGTGAAAAATTAATATGTCGTCTATGAATGTAAAGCATATGTCTCCCGTATATCCTATTAAAATTTTGTCCATTTGTCTTTGGTAACAAGCACTAGCGTTCTTTAATCCGAATGGAAGAGTAAGGAATTTGTATGTACCGAATTGTGTGATGAATATAATTTTGTCTTGTGATGATTTGCCAAGTCTAATGGAATGAAATGCGTTTGATATGTCGAATGTTGTGAAGTATGTTGTGTCGTGTAATGTGAATAAAATGTATTGAATGTCTGGAAGAGGATATTTCAGATAGTGATTGCGTTTAATTTATGCAGATCAACCACGTACCTGTACTGTTTTCGTAACTGGGTTATGTCGTTTGAATCGACTTTTGACTGATCTGCAGACTTCTCTACCAGAATTACCGAACGAATCTCACTCTTATAAAGCAGAGTAGCTGGAAGCTGACCACGAGCTGTAACACGCCTCTTGAGCATGTTCTTTAGGATTCATGTCCGGAGAACGTGCAAGGCCAATTGATCACATTTATACCGACTTCCTCCAAGAAGCGTATGACCATGAAACTGTACCCGATAAATGGAGCAAAGGCCTCTAGTGCATACCTAGCAGCGGTCATTGCGCCATTTGCAACAGTTAATTCGGTGCCGGCCTCCAACATCCCATACCCAGCATAATTGATTGTCGTTGAAAAGGAGCACTCCTGCTAATTGTGCATGGAATGAAGCGCTCCCCTGTCTTCTCCATATACGAATCCGACCGTCAGAAGAAGGATGCAGACCAAGTCGCGATTCATGTGTGAAGAGAACAGACCCCCATTACTCGAAAGTTCAATGGTGATGCCGATTGGCAAAAGCTATCCTGCTTACAGGATAGTCCCTGGTTAGTACTGACCCTGATGCTGGTCTTCTAGCCATCAGACCTACTTCTCTCAATCGTCTTCGAACAGTTTCAGAGTTCACGGTGACTCTCTGAACTTGTAATAAGTTATTCCTGAGCTCTGTAGCTGTTAGAAACCGATTGCGTAGATCTGAGAGCGAAATCGGTCATCCAGATCTGGTTATTATAATCCTTCTACCATCACTTCCGGGTCTCCTAACGTATTCCCAAGTTCCTCTAAAATGTACGCTGTCCTAAACGTTATGTCACATACGTACGCTATGTTCTTCATCCGCAAGTGACGGAATCCTCAAAAGAAATGACTATTTTTCTGTTAATCAAGTTTAACAAGTAAAGTAATTTAACGATAAAATTGAAAATAATGTATTTAAAAAAAAATTACTTACGATGTCTGATTCAGGCCAGAAAGCCCATACTAAATAAATTTCTATTGTTTTCAATTTTCATCAACAAGAAAGTTAGGAGTTTAATTAAAGTACTGCAAATAATATTATTTTACAGAGTTTTGCATTTTTATATAGAAAAATATGTGTCCCATTTTTTCCTACTGAGTGTAGAAAAATGTGTTGAAAAATACACTTGAAGGTGAGTGTATATGTTTGTGAGTTGGTAGGTTTGCTAAAGGCGAACATCACCAGGCTATCTCTTCAGGCCCTAGGTTAGTGTTTAGTGTGGTTGTTCGTTGCTTTTATGGTAGGCAATGCTCCTAAACATTCCAGCAATTTCACATTTTTCCAAATTCGCCACATTCCACATTAGGTTCTGATCACTTTCCACGCCTGAAATGCAACCACTTCCAAACCAAATCAAATAATAAAATTTTGCTGTCTCTAGGCCCAGGTTTTACAATCAGCTTATGACTGGCTAAAGTTATAATTTTGCTTTCCTTGATAGATTAAAGTAAACATTCACCGATTCCCAGTCTGTGCCTTAATCCTAGTCGAAAAATCATTCTTACCTGTTATTTAATGCTCTCAGGTTTTAAAAACGACTGACAATTTGAAAAATATTCGCGAGTAGGGTATTTTCTTTGTTAATGTTATTTGAATTTTTATTGCTGACATATATTTTCTTGGTTAAAGGAATTTGCCCAGGAATTATATTTATTATTCCGAACTAGAAATACTGTTTCGTAATTTGTAATTTGACTCATGTCTTTATTTATTTTTATATGTACATCCTCTTTATTTGAATAATGCGGAAACTTATTGTTAATATTCATTATTTAAGGAACAGTGCGAGAAACGAAAACAACGATTTTTGAATGAGGCCCCAGTTGACAGGCCAGATGATGCCGGCGCTCCGGAAAACCGAAATTATATAGGGTTTCGAAACACCACAGGAAGTGACAGCAAAGATAGGCCTTTAATGGTTCGTCTTCCAGACTACAATAAGACCAATGCAAATGACGAAAGTGATAAATCTGTCAATTCGGATAGCATTCCACCAGTTGAACAGCTCCAAGAACAGCCAGATGATGTTGTCAAAACACCTTTAGATGAAACTGACAGTAAATATGAAAATGTTGTAGAAAAGGATGATGATTGTCTTGTAAACTGTATATATTATACCCAACAGTTTTGTGATTGTACAATATTATGAGAAAGATGTATAGCCTTGTTTTTATCATGTCAAATGTTAGCATTTGATTTTTATAATGATAAAGGGAAGTCTGAATGCATAAAATTAATTAAATTGAAGATGGATTTAGGCGATATTTGTGCTTTGTAAAACATACTATGATACGACCTTTAAGAGAGCTCAAGACAGATTTTGTAGAAATTGTTTTCTCCGTCGGATAACTACGAGTCAATTATTATGGGAAAGTGCAAGAAATATAAATTAAAGAGATGTGCCTTCGATAAACATAATTTGCAGTGTAAATAATAAAATTTACTTCGCAATATAAAGTGACAGTTCCTTCATTAAATGTTGTAAAGAAAAAATGAAAAAGGAATTGTGATTTTTGTAAAATACATAACACACTGAGTTCCATTGTCTTTTCTTTTTTTAAATTGTTTAATAAGTACGTTATTTATATCGTATAGTCTTCTTAGAATATGATGTTAGGAAAAACATACCATTATATATGCTATGGTGCTATTTTCTTTTTATATGCAATAAATGTACATTTGCAAGAAATGCATATTTTACATGTACAAACATGTATATTTTATACATGGATTTTATATATTTTACATATACATATATGTAAAATTCATATTAAGATAATGGATACAAAAAATAATTAAGTGAAATCAATATTTTAAATTTAAAAAATTAATCATTTCATTTTTTAAAATAAAAAACAATTTGAAACAAATGACAAGAACTGGTCACCAAATAGGATGAATTTTAAATTTTCTAATAAAAGAAAGAAAGAAATTAAAAACATATTTTAATATTATTAATATAATGTATATTATTTATTAGTAGGGATATTAGTGGACAAATTTATTACATATAATTTTATAATACATCTTCAAAGTAAGTTTAATAATATTATTCAATTAGATAAACATAATTCTAGTCTGTTGATTTGATTTCTGTTTTTCCTTTGTTATCCAGTAAAGTGGTAAAAGACAAAAAAATGTTTAGTAGCCGTTAGATAATAGATTATTAAGTCGTCAAGAAGAATGTTGGTATTCGGTTTCTCGAAGAAAGTGAGTCAGCTGTAGGCATTATCATATTTTATTCATTTTGTCCTAAGTTGAACTTGTAGCGTATAAAATATTTAAAAAATAAAAGATATTTTTGTAAAACTTCAGGATTGAATAGTACCCTGCTAGGTCTTTAGTATTTTTTTATGATATTTGTATACGATTATGTAATGTATTATGTAATACAATAAAAGACAAATGACTTTTTAAATTTATAAATATAAATACTTCCATTAAGGTAGGTTTCACTGAATGATTGAAAAAGCATTTTATTGACAAATTGGAATCAGAGAAAAACAAATTTATTAGAAAAACAAAACTTATTTCCCTGCCAATGGAAGGGAAATATTTTACTTTTTTAAAATGTAGCATCTTTGTTTGAAATAACATTTCTGCTCTATCTATCGAGACTTTTGTAAACTACGTAGATATTTAATAATCTTGCAATTTCAGCTTATTGTTTATAGTAATTGCCTGCTAGATGTGTGCAAGCATGATTCTTACAAAAATTTGGTTCTTTCAATAATCCTAAGTGTTATTTCAAACTTGTTTTTTATGAAAATACTTCATTACATTTAAAAAACAAAAAATTAACACACTGTGAAAACAGAAATTTATTAAACTAGAGTGATGCAGATAAAATATATTGTAGCGGTTTTGTTATAATAATTTTAGTTTTCCAACTTATATCAGAATAGAAAAAAGAAATATAATTTTAAAGAATAACCCAAGAGAAAGAAAATCCATACTTTGCTTTGCGTTTCTTATATATCAAAGCGATAAATCCAAGATGGGCCCTGACAAATTTGAATCAGTGTGTATTTAATTTCAAATAAGTTCAGCAAAGTAAGTCTTTTAGGAAGGAATTTTAGAGTCATCATTGATTTCAGAATGGAGAACATTTAAAACAAGGTACATGGTAAATTAATACAAAATGAAGTAATGTTTAAAAGCTCAAGGGATTACAATGACAATTTACGAAATTAATTTCATTGTGTGCTTACAAGAGCAAGAGCATAAACTTCAATTGTAATCGAGTATCTGCTATTTGAAAAGAAAAAAAATCTGCCGAAACTGCGCAAGGAATGTTTTATTTTCCTCTCTGTCAAACTAAAAATTTCTTCATTAACAAATAGGTTTAGAGCTAAAATGGATATCCCCAATACTAAATGTATTGGTGCTAGTTCAAATGTTTAAAAGAAGTTCAAATCAGAATTATTCTTGATGTTGATACAATATTGGCGTTGATTAGTCAATAGAAAATGTTCATTAAATTTTTTAAAGGTAGCTTTTTCAATACAAAAAAGTTCTGTTTTCTATTTTATTCTAACAAACAGGAATAATTGTTATATATTAAAATGAAGAAAAATGTCTTAATCATTAAATATTTAAAAAAAAAAAAATTACCTTGGTTTTATGATAAACTTCGATATTCATTACTTTTAAAGCCAAATAGTAGTTACAAAAACTCAAAAGATTGCGCATAAGTAGTTTACAAAACTCTCGATAGATAGACCAGAAATGTTATTTCAAGTGAGGATATTTTATCTTTGCTGAATGTTAAGGGGCCCATACATTATCAAACAAATTGCGCAATAGGAGCTGTTGCGCAAACATTTGCTAATGTGTGGCACTGTTTGATGCGTTGTTCAATTGTTTGAATTTTTTTGCGCAACGCGTTGTGCAGTGTATGTACGAGTCGTGTTACGTTGCGCAATAGTTGTCAGTTGGTCAGTATCCATATAGAGCTGATTTTAATAAGTGTATGTGCCATGACGACCGTTCAATGCAGAGAATTTTGGAAAGAATTTATTGAGTTATACAGGGGGTTTCTAGAAGTATGGAAAATTAAAGCCGAGGTTTATAAAAACAGAAGCTTGAAAGCTGCTGCATACGAGAAGTTGGCAGAGAAATTAAAAGAAATTGAACCACGAGTTGATCGTGAAATGGTAAAAAAGAAAATCAATATGCTAAGAAGTGGTTATAGACGGGAATTAAAAAAAGTAATTGATAGTATTAAATCTGGAGCAGCAGCGTCGGAAATATATGAACCAGAAGGTAGCAAGCGTTCTCCAAAAGTATGAAAATCTATTTTTAAATAATTTTTGTAATCAAGAGTGGATGACAACTGCAGTTCTTGAATGAGACTGTCATGGCTAAGGGTCGCCCTTTTCCTAAGCATACTTTCACCCAAGTTCTTTGTTTCTTTTTCTAATAAGATTATCATCGCTATCATCTAGGATACACGCAATTGTAATTGAAAACATGTTTGTCATACAATACGCAATTTAATACAGTTTGAACAAACATTATTCAAGTGAATGGATTACGTCGTTGCGCAACGCTATGTTGCGCAATTTGTTTGATAATGTATGGGCCCCTTTATCACGCATTGCGGACCCATCCACATATTCAACGAGGATATTTTATTTTAAAACAGTAACTTCCTTTACATTGGCAGGGAAATATGCCCCCCCCCAAATCATCTTCTCTGATTCCAGTTTGTCAAAAATCCTTTTCCAATTATTCAGTTAGACCTTAAAAAGCACTTAAAAAACTATAAAATAATAACAGAATTTAGCACCATTAAACATATTTTTATTGATTCAGTTATCTTTAACTTGAATTCGAATTCATTTTACGAAATTCCAAAGTTTTGAGATTGTCTTCTTCAAATGTTTGGCTTAAAATCGTTAAATAAAGATCCTGTTTACAGTTTACTTGATTAGAAAAAAGTCTATGATGCCCATGACAAGAAAACTATCTTGGAAATATTTCATACTTTTTTAGGAAAAGTGAATGATACAATTTTGAGGTGAAATTATTACACTAGATACCTTTTTTTTAAGGTAAGATTTAATAAGTCAGCAGTTAAATTAATGTACCAACAATCTATAATTTTCGATTGGCTTTATGCATGATTCGTTCAGTTGTAAGCTGAGATGGGGGTAATTAAAGGTTATGAAGGGAAGGGATGTAACGAGAGAACACTGGCCGGAGGCCGGCAGTGCACTGAGAAAGCTCCGGGCGCTAATGACCATCGATATTGACGCGCCTTAAATTTAAAAAAAAAGAAGAAAAGATTATGTCCAAAAATGAATTTTTATTTTTATATGATCAAGTTTATATGTTCATCCATACTAATATTATAGATACTAATAATACTATATTCTAAACATGCTACAAACAGTCTAGACACAGATTCCCCTAAAGTCCCTTATAAGTTGAGTTCCCCCAGTACTAACTAATATCAATTTTCTTGGAAAACGTTTATCAGGCCTAGATCGATATGTGTATAAAAGAATTTACTAAGTTTAAAAAAAAATTGTGGAAGCTTTTTTCAGGAAAATCGCGAAATGGGGAAAAATTAATCGAGAGAAAGTAAAAAAAAACATCAATTTTCAACCCGACTCCTTTCCTGCGGGTTATAGTCTTTTGGACTTAAATTGAGGATTGGAGGTGTTAATCATTACTCCCTAACTTTTTTGTCTTCTTCCTATCCTTTTTGTTCCATCTGTGGGCGAAATGATCGACAGGGCTCTGGCACTTTACTCATTATGGGACAGGCTGATTTAAGAGGGTATTTGGGGGGCGCAATGGGCCCTTGAAGCCTAAATGTATCTACTTCCTTTCGGGGACCCGGAGTTTTAGAATAGAATAGAATACTACCTACTAATACTAGAATAGGATTAGCTCAGTGGTTAGCGCACTGCACTACCACGCGGAAGTCCCAGGTTCGAGTCCAGATGTGCTGCACTTAGATTTTCCTTTCCTAGGAGGCGCCACAGAACCTCTACTGCTCACTGTTCGGTGATGGACAGTGTTGTCTATAATGAGAGAAAACTGTCGGAAGCCCGGCAGTGCACTGAGAAGGCTCCGGGCGCCAATGATCATAGATGTTGACGCGCCTTAAATTAAAAAAACAAAAAACTACCACCGCAAATGACACGAAGTTTCGGGCAGAATCCATCACCCGGAAGTGGTCTTTACTAATTTGTTCTTCAGTTTTTCTCGAAAACGACTCCAATAATTTTCTTTAAACATCGTATACTAACTACATGCGTAAATACCTATTTCATTTATTTTCCTGGAAAACTTGAATTTTGGGAGATCTGCGGGAACGGAAGCGTTAAGCTTTCATCTAAAGAAGTAATAATTCTTTTCAATATATGGTCTGCCACTTTTATAATGTTTATAATAATTAGAAATATTGCTAGAAGTTTTTTGGAATTATCTTGAAAACAGATTCAACGATTTTCTTTAAACTTAATATGCTTGCTGCAAAGATAGTAGTGTATCACTTTTATTTTAAACATTTTTGTGGAAAAATTGGTCTTGGAGGGGTATTGGGGAGGGAGAGATGTGTCAGTTTAAATTCAAATTTGCACCAGCTTTGTTGGATTTGACATAGTGCGTGCATAATGCCGCACTGAGGTATACAAGTATGATCCCCCACCACCATTTTTATGGCCATCCAAACTAATTGTAACTTCCTGTTTCCTTTTTAAATAAAATTTCTTGTTTAAATTGTATTAATTAGAGAATCAGAATGTTGTGTGAATGTTTAATAGCACCAGATTCTTAGTTTAGAAATCCATTTCTGTAGAATGGTTTGAGAAATATTGCTTCATTATTTCGATCTATATAATCTCTTGTTTAACCACAAACAGAATTTTGTAAAGAGAATTTTATACTCATAATTCAACTATTTAAAATTAATTGAAATAAATTTAACATTGAACTTCACAAAGATAAAATGGACAAATTGTAAATTAATAATAAAATAAAACATAAATCAGGCATGTATTCTCTCTGCATTACTCAATCCTCGTCGTTAGTTTACCCAAGGCAGTTTACATGCTACCCAGAGGTGATTTACATAACTGAAATTCCTAACCCTCCATATGTCTCCTTATCCTATACTTCAGGAACATACTTTTATCAACTATCCTTCCGAAGTCTCTCATTTCGAAATTTTGCAAAAATTATCTTGTTTGGAATACTCTTACAATTTTCTCTCATACAATTTACAATTACAATTACAATTACAATTCACAGATTTTCTTCATACATGAGCCTCATAATTATGCGGAAGAAGAGACTCACAATAGAACAAGAACTGAATTGTATGAACCACTCCAACTTTCACTTCCACCAAAACCTTTTACACCCGCAGAAGTACAACATGCTATTAAGAACTTGTCAAACAAGAAATCACCGGGATACGATCTCATTACTGCAGATATCCTTAAACTCCTTAAGCTATTGCCAAAAAAAGCAATACTGTATCTCACGTTTCTATTTAATGCATCACTAAGGACTGTTTATTTCCCTCTTATCTGGAAATATTCCTTAGTAACTATGATACCAAAACCTGGCAAATCTCCTACAGAGCCTACTTCCTACAGACCAATTAGTTTGCTTCCGATACTAGGAAAATTACTAGAAAAACTGCTCATAAAACGACTTACACCGTATCATACCACAGCATCAATTTGGCTTCAGACAACAGCACTCTACTATTCATCAAATACAAAGAGTCACAACACACATTGCTAACGCTCTCGAATCCAAACAGATATGTACAGGCATTTTTCTAGATGTTTCACAAGCCTTCGATAAAGTATGGCACCCAGGATTGCTTGTCAAACTAAAGAGAATTCTACCTTTCACTTATTACCTTTTGCTAAAATCTTATCTCGAGGACAGATTCTTCAGTGTTAGGGTAAAAACAGTTATCTCCGACATTCATCCCATTGAGGCTGGAGTCCCGCAGGGGAGTGTTCTGGGGCCACTACTATACAATATTTACACATACGACATACCTGAACATCCGAATATTGTTACTGCGACCTATGCGGATGACACAGCACTACTTGTTACCAACACAGACATAATAACCAACAAATTAATATTGGAGCAGCATTTGACTAACTTGCATAACTGGAACATCACATGGAAAAGTAAACTCAATATAAACAAAACAAAAACAGTACATTTTACTCTAAAAAAGACGGAAGATATACCTGTGAAATATGATAACGAACCATTACCGTTAAGTAACTCGGTAAAATATTTAGGGATGCACTTGGACAAACGACTAACTTGGGCAACACATGTAAAAACTAAAAGACTTGAACTTAATTTACGTTTCAAACAGTTATATAGATTACTAAAGACAAAATCCACATTAAACATAAACAACAAACTCCTAATTTACAAGACTCTATTGAAACCAATTTGGACATACGGACTTCAGCTTTGGGGAGCGGCTAAACAGACACATTTGAAAAAATTCAGACATTCCAATCTCGCACACTGCGGACTATACTTTCATCTCCTTTCTATGTTACAAACGAAACAATACATAAAGACACAAACACTGAAACAGTACAACAAGCAGCACATCGACTGTACACTAAGTATCATGTCAAACTGAACAGTCATACAAATCTTCTAATCAACAATTTACAAACAACTCTAGTTCCAGGAAGAAGACTAAAACGGAGATGGCCACAGGACTTGTTACATCCACCGTAGACAAACTTCATACTGACTGACAGACCTCACTGAACGACATTATGAACTAGCATAATTACATTCACACCCATACATTCATTTCACTTCACATTTCATTTATTCACTCCATAAACAAATCACTCGAACAGGGCCATCATTGGATGGGGTACCTGCACACGTTCTACACGTCAGTACATTATCATACAGACAACAGCATTACAGGCAAAACACATTTTGTGTTGGTACTGTATTACAATAAATAAATTAAAAAAAAAAAAAAAAAAAAAACATGAAATTAATTGAGTGTATAAAAAAAAAAAATGACCGTTTAAAAAAAAAAAATTCAATATTTTATTACCTTTTATGAATTTTGTATTAATGTTCAAAGTTCAGCCAGTGTGATTCACTGTTGTAAAGATATCTTTCTGTCATCTACTGGATCCCTCGCTGATATCATTCCTTGGGTTTCGAATAAAAAAACTCCTCCATTCCAGGTTCAACTCTGGTGAAGTTATTAGATTTTCTCTCTTCTTAGAAAGTGTGCCATTGACCGAAACAAATAATAGTAGAATGGTGCTAAGTCTCGACCAAGGATGGGTGCAATATAAGTTCAAGTTCTTCAATTTTTTCTTTAGTCTGACGGAAGATGTGTGGCCGAGCGTTATCAATTGCAAACAAGCACAAAACTTCGTTTTGCGATTGATTTAGTTGGTTGCAATAAAGGTCGGAATTCATGGAAAGTCCATCGGAAATTCTTGATGAATTACTTCTTATTTGCAGCAGAAAACGCAAAACATCGATTTTTTGTCTGCAATTGACCTCTTTATATCAACGCGGAAAATTGGGTTTGACCGCGACCAAGATTGCCTCAGGATTTCGTCAGTAAATCCATTTCTCAACACATGTAACTATGCTTTTCTAGAAGCACATGTTAGACGGAATTTTTTAAAGAAAAGTTGGCAAATTCCATTCTTCTGGCGGGCCTGTTGGGGTGTAAGTTCATGCGCCACTATCCTACATCTCCTTTTTACCTTTTCAATTGTACAGAGATAGGCGGATGGCGATGTCTTTAGACAGTACTAGTTCTGCAGCAAGTGCCCTAGTATTTGTGGTCGGATTAATAATAATAATCATCTTTATTTATCTTCATTTTTACATACAATTGTATGAACAAGACATGTCAGTACATTAAACAATCTAATAACTTTTTCACAAAGCAAGTCTATGTAAGAAAATCATCCAAATCATATATTACTTTATCCAGGAGCATAGTTTTTAGTTTAGATTTAAACAATTTCATTGTTGGTGAAGATGAAATTTCATTCGGAAGTGCATTAAATATTTTCCTTTCCATAAATAAATAAGAAGATGTGAAACATGAGTGGTTTGCTTGAGGAAAAGGAAAGTGGTCACGGTTCCGAGTATTATATTTATGGTTGAAGGTGTTGTAGTTATTTCTAATTTTGTAGAACCATGAACAGATGGAAAAGATATAAAGAGATGGAATTGTGAGGATTTTGTTATTTTTAAAATGCAACCTGCAGCTTTCGTTGGTTCTTGCTTTAACATAGCACGAATAGCTCGTTTTTGGATGCGGAAAATTCTTGATGTACATGGGCTGTTTCCCCAAAAAATTATCCCATAGGCCGTTGATTGGAATTTTCCAAAATATACTACTTTTAAGGCCTCGAGATTGAGGATTAGAGTTAATTTTTTCAAGAGATATACTATGCTCGAAAGTTTAGCAGCCAGTGAACCTATATGTTCTTTCCAGCGCAGATCTACTGAAATGTGGAGTCCAAGAAATTTTGTCGATGGTGGGAAGATTATGCTGGCATATTCAGTCTTAACTAAAGGAGAGTACTCTTTTCCCCTGGAGCAACTGAGTAGCACAGACCAACCGTCTTGGAATTATTCATTTTAATGCACTTGTCTTTGGCACATCTAAATATATCATCTGCACAAAGACAAGTGCATTAAAATGAATGTCTTTGGCACAATTCACAACATCATCCTCGATTCCTCCAGTGAATACTGAGCTGATATCATCTGCATACTGAATTAACTTGCCTCTCCTACTATTTGACTCAATAGCTTTGCATAAAGATTCATCAACATCATATAAGAGCCGCTTTGAACCTGTCTTTCTTTCTAAGGTAGTATCAGCACTATTAAATTTTTGAAACACCAAGCAGTAAGGCAATCAAGGACATCTTCGTTTTCGATTTCACATAGAGTACGCGTAGCTTCAACACTTTTTTCCTAGTAATGACATAATATATCGTAAAAAAAATATAAAAAAAGTTAGTGATAATCGCTTTGGTACAGTAATGTAAAATTAGTAATATATCGTAAGATTCAGACATAGTTTTCTAAAACAAAGCTCACAATTGAGTTTCCACCGGAAATATATGTTTTGAGGTCCCCCGAGTCTGAAAGAGTGTTTGAAAAAAAAAAGAAGAAAAATCTTGTGTTGAACACTTCGCGACTCTCTTTTACCAAAGTATAATGGCGTTGATGAGGAGAGAAATTAGGTTAGATTAATTAGACGAGATATGAAGACACTGTTATAATAAAGCTATAAGTTTACACAAACTGCACTGGACTTGTAATGATCTTATAGATTAAAGGTGGGAGTAGAGTTATGACATGATGTGATGTATATGGTTGAATCTGATAGATAGATAGTTCTCTCCCCACTCTAGCCTGCTTACGTCAGAGAGTACCAGAGAGAGTCTGTTTTTCTCTCGGTCGGGCTTGTGTTCACTCTCTTGCCGTTACAGAAGCAATTATGTAACATGATAAATTTACTTTAAACTTCAAATTTTGCTAAGTTATCCTAACATAAATATATGCGTAACGGGGGGGGGGGGACCTACCCAGGCATATAGTAGAAGTATGATTAAAGTACTATCCAATAAAAC
Source organism: Triatoma infestans (assembly GCA_011037195.1). NCBI lineage: Eukaryota > Metazoa > Arthropoda > Insecta > Hemiptera > Reduviidae > Triatoma > Triatoma infestans. Next base: position 147,099 of record JAAEAF010000863.1, read on the forward strand.
AACAACCTTGTGCAAACCAAATAACATTTGAAATTTAATGCATCAAATTACTTAGAAATCCCTAAAATCACATATTTCGGGATAATGTTTCAAATAAAAGTGTTATGTTTATTTCTGTGGAGTTAGAACACTGAGAATCATTTTCGTTAACATTTCAAAAACACAATAAAAAAAACTTGTTTTGTAAAGTTACACAAAATCAGTTAACTGATTTTCTTCAAATTTGGAAATCTAGCAATGCTTCTAATGTGAATTAATTAATATTGTATAGAGGTAGAACTATACATTGTACTGAAGTGGTACTTTACAAGAAAGCATAAAGCTACATTCCCCAGAACCCCCCAAAAAAATCAATTTTCCCGGTAAAATGTGTCAAATAAAAGTGACAGGTATTTATGTATATGGATAAAATACGACATTTAAAGAAAATCGTTGGAGACGTTTTCGAGAAAATCTTAAAAAAAACAAAAAAAACAACAGAAAAACTCTTTAGTAATAGATTTTTATCTGATTTATCTCTTAGTTGGCTGACCGGCCGGGAGGTATATTAGGCTATCTATAAAGAAAAAATATACATAAGAATCTAGCTAGCATTAACAGAACAAAAACAAAAACAAAAATGGTAATGGAAAACTATAATGGTAATGGCAAAGTGCATTTTGCAATGCCACGTATGTAGGAGAGAGCTCACAATACTTACACAAAAGACTTAAACAACACAAATATGACATCATCTCCAAAAAAATAGACAGCACAGCACTTTCCAAACATGCATTATCCCTAAACCATTCCTTTGACCTGCAAAACCCATCCATTTTAACAACTCAACCTAATCACACAAAACGCCTCCTAGCAGAATCAGTACATATCCACCTACAACCCAATCCCATAAACCACAAAAAAGACAAAGAAGTCATCTCATCACTCTACAACAACATCCTCCACTCCATTAAGTAGACATATTTCCATCCACCCAGCCCTTAGCGCCTTCACCCTACATATTTTCCCCTGCTAATTGCCCTTTTCCTCCTATTTATCAAACTATTCCCATTAATCCGATCCATATTCCAATTAACTTAAAATCCTTATTTATTAAAAAATTTAATTAAAAATTACATATATATATATATAATAAAAATATACTTGTTTATTATATTTGTCCTGCTTCTTAGTCCCTTCACTCCAACAATACCTAACGGTACTTCACCCCTCCCACCTCTACTTTCACCGGTGTTCCTTTCTCAACCTTTCACTGGTAGTACACTCATAGACCACAGTCATAATTGAACATGTAGTAAGTAATAGAGCACACAAATTCTGTATTTACAAGGTCTGTAATAGTTCCATAATTTTTCTATACTAGTATCTGTATTTACCTGTGTAATTTGTTTTTAGTTTTCCATTACCATTTTTGTTTTTGTTTTTGTTCTGTTAATGCTAGCTAGATTCTTATGTATATTTTTTCTTTATAGATAGCCCCTGAAGAAGACAAACAATGTTTGTCGAAACGTCGGGCCATTAATAAAAAACACTTTAAAAAATTTGTTTAGTGTTTTTCTTATGATACCTCCCGGCCGATCAGCCAACTAAGAGATACATCAGATCATTTCTAACGGCCAACAACTTCTACAATTTGAAATAGATTTTTAATATTTAAACAGCTATTTAGTTTTACATTTTAATTATAGTAATAATACTAACCAGTTGATGGATTTTGACCGAAAAATGTACGGCTGATGCGATAGTGATACCGAAACGTAATATCAAGTTTGTGAGCTATAAAGCTCCTGGGAAGAAAAAAATCTAAGCGCAGCACAGCTGGACTCGAACCCGGGTCCTCCGTGTAGGAGTCCAGTACGCTAACCACTCAGCTATTCCCTTCCCTATATAATATTTATACATATTCTACTACTTTTGGCTATTTTTATTCCCATTGCATACATTTATGCTTTCAGATATATGTTCTGTATATGAGTAGAATCCGTGCAAATAGAAAATTATAACAGAATATATTAAGAATTGTAACAGTGTCATGTGAGTTTTCCACAAATATTTTTGTAAACAACTTAATAGACTTGTTTTTTATGCAATCAAATTTAATTAGTTCTAGAAACTTAAAACTTGATGATATTTGGCCTGACTTTTATGAAAATTGAAATATACCTTATATTCATCTTCAATTTGATATTCTGAATCGAAAAAATTTAGTTGTGCATCATAAAATGTATAAACAGGTATTAACTTTTCAGTTTTTATTCTTGTCAATTTCAGTTTTTTTCTTTATTTTTTTGTTATTATTCCTTATATTTCCTTCAATTGATGGATAATGAATAAAGATTCTTTTAAAATATTTGCCTATCACAATGTTTATTTGTACACCTCTAGCACAAAATAGAACTGGAATAGCGGCTAGGATTAGCTTGATTTGAAAATATCTGGAAGAAACCCAATTTCACGAAAATATACAATAAAGTAATGATAATAATATTAAGAAAATTGATTTATTTAAAATTAGTTTTATTAAAGGTTGGATCGGTGGATTGTGTACAATAAAAAAAATAGAGGGGTTTTAGAACATAAATCAACGGCAGCCCAATAATTTTAAATTTTATTAATATTATAGAAACCCTTCATATTGCTGAAAGAATATGTTCAGTTTACAGCAAACTCAATGTAGACTGAATGACGTTTTTATTTTGGGCTTATATTTATACTAAATCACAGCATTACAAAGAAATTTCCTTTAAACTATATATTAAAATATATTTAAATACTTAACTCTCCTGCTTCTTGTTTTCAACACAGATGCAAGGAGGAAAAGACAGGCCGACCGAGACTTGCTTGGAAGTCAATAATCAAGGAAAATTTGGCAGGCTATATGCATTAATTGAAAACGATTCCCAGAACAGGATCTACTGGAGAAATAAAATATTAGGCGAGGAAATCCTCAATTGTGGGGAAACGCCTTAAAAAAAAATTAACTACAATAAAATTGTCCTTCAGTAGGCGTGCTTATATGAAAACAGATTATTACAAAAAAATTCGTTTTCGAGAAAACTCAAAAAAAAACAATTCTGTAAAAATCGCACTTCCGATTAGCGAATTTTCTTCATATTCGGAATTCTATCAATGTTTCCGTTTATTATGTAGGCGGTAAAAACCATATATTATAACAGAGTGGTATTTTAAAGAAAAGCATGACGCAATTGTTCCCCCAGAACCATCCGGGGAAAATGTTTCATATAAAAGTTACAGGTAGGCAGTAAAAGTGTATGTGTAGACAGTATACAAAATTTAAAAAAAATCGTTTGAACCATTTTCGATAAAATTAGGAAAAACTGGGGAAAAAAACCTCAGTAAAATAAATCACGAAATCTTCGTGTCTGATGCGATAGTAGTACCTAGACGAAATACCAAGTTTGAGCTTCCTGTGACTTTCCATTTTTGAGACAAACATGTAATTCCGATTGAAACGTTCGCAATACTTCTACTTACTAGGATAAAGAGAAAGAAAGAAATTGTGCATATAATTTTTAAGTAAATTCTTTTACGATAGTGAAAACAGCAATTACCAATAAGTGAAATTCCCAAGTAAATCTGATGCTTAAATTGTATTTTGTGTTAGAAGCAAGGTATGGTGCAAAAACGGCCGGGGGCGGCAAGTCTGAAAGTCGCCGGCTGGAGATGGGTGGGAGACGGCCAGCTGGATATAGTGGGGGCAGCAGCTTGGATCCCGCCCCCAGACTTTTCTTCAGTTAGTGACGGTCCACCTGAACACGTTTATGTGACCATGTGTGTATTGTATTATATTTGCGTTTTATAATTATCGCCATCTATTTAATGCCGCGCTAATATCAAAACCAACTAACAGAATACGAACCGGATAATCTTTTAAAGGTAATGTCAGTTCGGTGATTGGTTAATTTTTTTTAAAAACAATTAAAATAAATAAGGAGGGGAACAATAAAAAAGAAAACTAAAAAAAAATAAATCTCTACATTCCCCATATGTGCGTGATCTTATTCACTAATTACACCTTCACCGGTGACGAGTCTCAAAGGTGGACTTCTCAAAGAAGGTGCCTCCTATCATATTGTATTTGTCAATTGTCAGTACGATGTATTTTACAATAGTGTATGCGATATCATTCATATATGTATATGTTGTATATATATCTATAAATCATGCTGTTGTCATCTGGGAGTAGGAAAACCAATAGCTGTCAATATAATAAAGTCATTTTGAATGACATTAAGACGGAATCATAAAAAAAAAAAGAAGCTTTCTAAGTCTATACTAAAAGAAATCTTTCTCTTTAATGATGAATTTATTTATTCTGTTTATGCAACCATAAACACATTTTTTTTTTTTTAGATTATAATGAATGAAAATTAACAAAGTTTTTACTATATTAATTTCAAAGTAATTTTGTTTTCTTTGTTTGTTTGGCTCTCAAATGATAACTTAATGGAACAATATAATATATTTACTATAATTTTTATTTAAAAACAGACTTTCATTTAAAAGAAATGTTGGGATTATTCTAGAAGCCAATATGGCTATCCTAACCCGGAACCAAAAACTGTGTCATTGATGCCTCCCAAAAATTTGTTTGTATTTTTAAATAATTTTATAAATGTTTTAGAAAAATTCGTTGAACTACAACTTTTTTTTTCTTTTAGTGCATTTTCGAAAAACTTCGGCTTATATTTTGAAAACATTTTTTTACTTTTTATATTGCCACCACAAATGTGGCCCGGTAATTGAAGCAAATATTCTTTAATAATTAACTATAAAATTAAACTTTGTAGACTAAACAGACTTTTATAAGAAGATTAAAAGCTTAGTTCTCTTTTGTTAAAAATATAAACATAATAAAATAATTATTAAAACAAAGCATTCTTCATCGTCCATTTAAATTTTATTCAATAAATATCTATGACATGATGTCTTTTTGGAAGTTTACCAAATATGCTGCATTAAACTCTATATTTATTTGAAGAAATTATTTTGTATTAGTGAACATAATCTGAATAAGTATTTAGTTTGTTTTTTTTGCATTTATATGGGAAATTAAAATTTGAAATATATATAGTTTGCAACAAATAAATTTAATTATGGTTAGTTGGAATTGCTTGTGCAATTAAAGTAATTGAAATATATAAATCAAAGTCCAATTTCAAATTGATTACTTGCATAGCATTTTTTAAAACAATTGAAACATTGTTTTATGTTAACAAATTTGATAAATTCAAAATTTTAATATTTAAAATGTTACAAACAAAACCAAAGTAACCAAATCAATATTTAAATTTTAGCGCTACAAATCTTAAATTTCTTTATATCTCTTTGGTTTTCATAAATTCTAAAACCTAAAGTTGCGTGAAATTAGGCAAAATGAAATAGCCAAATTTATAATCTGGAAAAATCTTAGAATAAAAAGAGAAAAAAAAACATGTTTTCCGAAGAGAATACCTTGAGTGAAAATGAAGAGATGTGATTTTTATTTTAATAGATTCCCGAAAAGAAAGAAAATCCTAGAAATTTTGGTAGGAACAGTTGAAAATTATAAAAACGGAAAACCTGAACTTTATTTTCTACTCGTATATAATGTTGTAACAGCGATGTTGTTTGTTAAACTGTCAGTTTATTGAATTTAACATGAGAGAAAAAACATCCATTTATGAATGAATTTTAATCAAGGATTTGGAACATAATATACAAACAAAACAAAAGAATTTAACTTAATAAAACAAATACAAATTCTTTTTTGACGATTTAATTAATCAAAAGAATTTTCAACTTTAAACTATAAATAAAATAATAAACAGAAAATCATTGTTACTATTAAAAACTAAATAAGATAGTAAAATTTAGTACTTTTATGAAAAAAAAATATTATCTAATTAAATTTGAAATATTAAATTTAAAGAAATAAATGGAAGCGATCAGTCCTTGTAAGTATAACAAAGTTTACAAAGGTCTTCGGGCGAGAACTAAAATTTATTATACCTTTATACATTCTAAAGTTCTTATACTATTTCTAAGGCAAATCTGTTTAAATCGAAATCTAATCTCCTCTTTATCACTAATAAAATGTAAATATTTTTCTCTATATTTGATAACAAGGATCTCATATTGGAATAAAAAGACGTATCCAATGTAACATTTATATCACATCATAAGCAAGTGGTTTTTACTTGAAGTTGTCATTTATTTTATTTATTTGATAAAAAGAATTGAACACCATTCGAGTAAAAATTAACTTTTATGTAAGAATACTTATTTTAAAGTAACTTAAACTGATTATTCTCAAAAAGCTATCGAATCAGTTACAGAGAATTTTTATGCTTTGTTTAAAACATTTGAAAAGTAATGCACGAAACATTATGTTTCATAAGCACCTGGTTTTTGTTAAACAATAATTCATCAACTAGAAGTTTTTTCTTTTTTTAATTGACAGCTGAACTTTTCAAAATTACTTTTATGATAATGACTTCCTTAGATTTCAACTAAGTTGAGATGATTACTCTTGACCAAAATGAAACTGAATGAAATAGATCAAAAAGATACCGTGTGTGTGATTTAACCGACTTTACCTTGAACGTTTTAAAACTGGCCAAAATGTCGAGAATTAGTAGCTGCAAATTTTGCTAAAAAACGAAAAGAGAATATTTGGCCGAATGTTAAATAGGACACCATAATAAATTTTAATAATAAAATTTATAATAATAAAATTATAATAAATTATAATTATAAATAAATAATAAATTATAATTTAAAATAATAAAATTTACTAACCAATTATTTTAGAATATAACAATTTTTAACTAGGGTACGATTTGGTTTAAAAAAAAAAAATATGCTCAGGACTTTTGGGCATTTATTTTAAAGGAATTGACAGGAATCGTCCTTTCCAAAACTTTTGAAAGAGGGTTGCGTTTCTGTGAAAAAACCCTGTGTTTTCTTCTTAGCAAGTCATTGATAAATCTTTTTAGGTGGAAAATTTCTTTTTTTCCTCAGATGATTTATTTATTTATTTTTTTCCTCCTAAGAACTGAATTATAATCAAAATAAATAATGTAAAAAGTAAAGGACTTAACATTTCTACCTGCAGTAAGTCTATTTTTTTTTTTGAGGGTCAATCCTTTTTCATGAGAAAAAAATCTTTGTCGCCTATATTCATAAGCAGTTATATTTTTAATATTATTCAACATTCATAGCTTTTCTTGTGAAATGGAATTCAAAGTCTTCAATAAAAATTACATAAACTCTTCTTTTACTAATCTGAACTGAATGGAATTTTGGGAAACGAAAAATTAAAAATCTATGTCTTTGCAGCCTATTTTACTTGGGAAACTCAGATCTTCCTATTATAATTTATGGTTAAAAGTTTTGGAGATGACATTAAAAATGGCGATTTTTCCTATTTTTATTTATATTAGATGGGTCATTCCTCTTAAATAGCAATCTTTTTCACTTAATATCAATTTTGAGGTTATATTTCAGTATTAAATACTTTATTTAAAAAAAAATATATGTTAATAAAGTGTTATTGAGGGTGGCAAATATTTAAAACATTCTCTTAGTAGCACTTCAAAATTTGTTGCCTTATTTGAAGTATTACTTGTGTTAATACTTGAGAAGAGTTGCTCTCATGATAGTTCTATTATCAAGTACAGCTTCACTAATAGCAATGACATAATCAATATTCCTTCTATTTTGAAATATTTCAACTAATTTCCAAAAATTTCAAAATTTGTTTGTTGATTTATTGTCTTAAATTTTTTTTTTTATATTTTACAAATTATTATAATAATTTTTTTTTATGGTAATAAATATTGGCCTGAGTTGCTAATTTTTTTTATGTTTCAAGTTTAATTGAAAAGAGTTTATATGCTTTTTTTTTTGCTAAGTAACTTTCATTCGTATTTCTTTTTTAACAATATTGCATTTTACTCACTATTTCGTCTGGTCAGTCAGTCATAACGCTCACCTACAGAAATTGGATAAAAATTGCAGAAAGTTCACTCTGTTGCTCTGTCACTACTAAAGCAGGAATGATTCTTTTGATTTCAAATAATGTAGACAATTGTATGCAATTTAAATTCGTATTTAAATGGATATTTAAATTCATATTTAAATGGATATTTAAATTCATATTTAAATTTAAATGGATAAGATATTTACAGACGTAGAGTTCAATGCATGGGATAGATTCAGTATGTTTTTATTTATTTATTTCTATTATATAATTTCAAAAATAATGTAGTAATTATTGCTAGAAATTATTATTATCATCATTTCTTTCTGTAAATTTAAAAGATAGCGAAGTGACAACAGAAAAATGCTCAGCAATTTTATGCGTGGCACCAGAAGAAACTAAATACCATATAAATTTTAGAACTCTTTGATGATCCATTAAATCTGATTTACTTATTCATATTAGATAAAGAAAAATTGTCAAATATTTCTACTTCTAGGGACAATTAAAGGCTCTGTAATAATAAGGTCAGAATACTCGGAAACTGAAATTACGTAGTGAGAAAATAAAAATTCGATCTCCCACTTTTAAAGGTTTAAAATGAATACATGAAAAGAAACTAGGAAGGAAAATTTGATGTTAAGATTTGAACAAAATAAAGAAGGTGGCTTTAGTGCAACCTTTTTCTCAAATTACAGTTTTTTTTTCCAACACTACAAGGTCCTCGCTTTGCTTGAGTTTTAACAGTAGGAGTTGAAGAAAAAAAAAATATTCATAGAATAAAGAGATCATCGTTTGTCACTAGTGCATTATTGATGAAGTAAATCAAGGCTTTATTAATCAAAAGATTACATTGAAAGAGTTACGTTGAACAAATTTAGTGAACCCTTTTGTCGCAATGTTTCATTTATTCAGCTCCAAAAAGCCTAGGTTTTCCTAAATTATATCAGTTGAAGGATCTCAGTCAAAATCAAGTACTCAAATCTTCTGGAAGTTTGAAATATATCAAATTAATTCCATTACTTAATAACAAATCATAACTCCTTCCTATTCTTAAACAATTTATACGTACATTTATCCATGTCTTTTAAAATGGATAAGATATTTACAGACGTAGAGTTCAATGCATGGGATAGATTCAGTATGTTTTTATTTATTTATTTCTATTATATAATTTCAAAAATAATGTAGTAAAAAATATTTCAACAACTAATTAAATCAATGAAAAAGTCACTTTCTTTCTGAAGCATAATAAATGCGTCTACGTGTACAAGACCAAGTTCCAACTCTTATGCTGCATCCTCTATGTGAAATAAATAGCATTTATAATACTTAACCTCTATTTCTCGACATTTTGATCCATTAAATCGATTTTTAATTTTTTCTTTATAAAAAAGTTTTATTATATTTAAAACCGTGACTAGGCGGGTGTACTTCAAAATAACATCTTAGGCCTATATATGTTATAGTTTACACTAGTGATATCCAATAAATTCTCACAAGAACATGTAAAACAATATCTCAAAATTAGAGAATTGGTTTAGAAAATGGAAAATAAAAATAAATGAGAGCAAATCTTAGTATGTTACCTTTATTGGTGGAAAAATAACTTTTAATTAACTATTACAACCATAACCCCTTCCCAAACTCTGATATCGTCCTTATTTTAGGCTGTACATCGATAAAAGTCTAATCTGTAATTCCAAAAACGACTGAAACGACAAGCAATGAACACATCTTACAGATAACTAAGAGGCTATTAGATAGCAGATCGTGACCAAAGAACAAACGACTTATTATTAAACCAATCTAAACTAACGGCCATAGTACTCTGGTGTTATGGAAAACCTTCTAATCTCTTACGAATCCAGTCTCTACAATTCAAAATTCTTCGAACTATTCTTCAATTCTCTCAACTATGTTTCCAACAAACTATCTACAATGTCATCAACATACCTTTCATGTCTGAAATAATCAAAGACCGGTATCAGAAACTCCAGATTTTGACTTTCGCGCCCTTTTATGTTACTACAGTCGTATGCACTTATTGTACTTTCTGTATAGTTGTGAAATTCTTAATAATAATAAAACAGAAACTCCACAAACATTTTTCTTTCCATATCAACTCTCTAGTCCGTTGCCTGCATCCAGACTCTTCCTGACAATGTTCACGGACGTCTCAAACGTTTCGTGATTTACTCACTATGCTACCATAATGACAGAAACTCTTTTGGAATGTTTGTGACACTTTTGACTGACTCTTTAAGGGGTTATCATTGGTTAAGTTCTTCACTTCTTTATATCATAGACTTCTTCAATGCAAACCCATCCAATTTTGACATGAAAATTTGACACGAATATAATAATTACTTTTACATCACTAAGAGCAAGTAAAAATGAAAGATTATTATTTCAGAGTTAGTCTGATTCATTTTTCATTTCGAGTGTTCGTCCACTTCAAGATAATATCTTGAGAAACAGTTTGATATTGCGGATAACATACGAAACAAATCCAGTTTGGACATTAATTATTAAAATCTAATCAATTTTAAAAGTAACTGAATTTAGTATGTGGAATTCTGTTGATATCACACTGTTCATTTTCTTCAGCGCCCCTGAAAACTGGGCGAACGCTCGAAAACCGTCGTTAACCACAAACTGAAGCATCTAAAAACGGAAATAAAAATACTGATGTTTTCTAGTTCTGCGGATAATCTCCAGAAATTGAGATATTCCTGTTAAAAATATGAGGAATGAAGGAAGTTGTTGGAAACTATTTTTGAGAATATTAAAAAAAAAAAAAAAAAGAAAAGAAAATACCAATACATTAATAAATAAATTACCAATAAATTTCCTATTTTCTGCTAACTAATTTAATAAAAAATTTGTAATAAATTTCATTACTGTTTATGATCATTATGAAATAAAAAATTTCCTTCCCTGTACCATACTGGCAGGCGGTATAGGTTTTGTTTCGATAAAGAATGTACAGTGTGTGCATTGAATGAAAAAGACAGCGTTTGTCATTTCCTTTTTCATTGTTTGCAGTACAGTGATTTTCGTACCAAATATTTAGCAAAATATATAGATGTTGCAGGAAATTGCTCCGAATTGTTCGCTAAGGAAAACTTGTTTTACAATATGGATTATGAAAGGATGCAGAATATATTTATATTTATAAGTAGCTCTCTGGGTAGAAGGTTCTTAATTTTATAATCAAGTCTTTAGTTTTGTTAATAAATTTTATAATCTTAGTTTTTAGTTTTATTCTCCCTTTATTTTTTTTCTTCAAGACATTGTGAGCATGATTTTCTAATAAACATACTTTCTGTATGTCTTTAAAAATATTTTTTATATTTTAAATTTATGTGAATTGATATAGGTAAATTTTTAGTCCAAAAACAAATAAATAAATAATAATAATATTTCTTATAAATGAATAGTATATTTCATCATTTCAATGTTTATGATCAATTTTAAATTAATAAACTGCTTTTAAAAATATTATCTTCAGTTCTTTGAGAGAAGCTTGAAATAAGTAATTCTAATAAAACTCAAAATCAGGGCAATAACACTTCTATTTCGAATATAACACAATACTAGAATATAAATAACTACTGTTGAATCATTAATATTAATTTCTTGTAAACAAAATTATCATAACAAATAATTAATAATCTTGAAAGTGGCTGTGTAAACAAAAATTTTGTTTCAATAAATATTTTTAGAACGTACCGGTAAAAATCTGGTGTATTTCATCTGTTTTTAAAACATTTCAAAAAAAAAAAAGTAGCTTCCATACCTAAAACTAGGGCATTCCCTATTGAAAGATTTTTCCCAAAACATTTCTACAAACTGGGTCGACAGGATGCACTTTTTTCTTTAAATAAAGGAGGAGAAGTGGGGAACAAAAATTCATTATCTAGAATTAAAAAAGACTCAAGACTTTCTTAGTCCTCTTAATACAGTTATAGTATAATATGACAATTTTTTTTAAATTTAAGATTTTTTTCATTTGTCCTAATATAAATAAAGAGGTAGAGAAATAATTATATTGTAGGGTACCAATAACATTGAACGAACCCCATATATTTGAAATTTAACGCCACAATTCCTCAAAGCTATGTAAATTCAATTTTGTGGGAGGGGGATGTTTCAAATAAAAGTGATAGGTTTATATGTGCAGTTAGTGTTGCAAGTTTAAAGAAAATCGTTATAGTCGTTTTTAAGAAAGTTCCAAAACCTTAAATATATTCTGTAAAAAGTTGCTATCTAATTAATATTATATTACTAGAAGAATCATACATTGAATTGAAGTGGTATTATTTAGGGGGGAAGCTTAACATTATTGATTCCCCGGAATCCTCAAACAAATTAGGTGTCCCAGGAGAAAGTATTTCAAATAAAAGTGATAGATATTTATGTGTGTAGATACGAGGGTCATTCAATAACTAACGAGACAAATCGCTTTAGCTCAGAAACGGTTTGTTTAATCATAAAATAGTTTCACTGCGTCAAGTTGGCATCTTTGTACTTAGATTCTCATCAGCTGTTCGAGTGTATTTGGTAAGCATAACCTCAAATGTATTCAATTAACAATGGCGAGTCCGTTCGAGCATTGCACTTCGGAAGAACAATCACGCTCAGTGATTAGATTTTTAATTGCAGAGGGTATCAAAGGTGGTGAAATCCACAAAAGTGGATATTGAAAGTGTATGGGAATAATTGTTTCAACATTTACAAATGGGTAGAACAGTTTAAAGTGGCCGTGTAAGTGTCTGTGATGAGCAACGAAGTGGACGACCGGTTAAAGTTGCAACTTCCACCCTCGAATCTCGCATTAACGCGTTAATTCAGGACAGCAGGCGTATTAATGTTGAACTGGTAGCTGAAGAAATGCACGCGAGTGTTGGAATTGTCCATAACATTATTCAGAATAAGTGGATTCTTGACTAAAGGCGTGATTTTGCTTCATGACAACGCGCGCCCACACCCGGCACAGTTAACTCAAGAAACACTTCAATAAATGGGGTGGGAGATCCTTCCACATTCCAGACCTCGCCCTATCGGACTTCCATTTGTTTGGATCCCTTAAACAGGCTCTACCAATATACCAAGATTAAGGAAAATAGTTGGAGTCGTTTCTGAGAAATTCGCGGAATAACTGGGAAAAGCCATTTTTAGTAAAGTCGCACTTCCGCTTGATGTATTTTGCCCAAAACCTTTGTGTCAGATGCGGTGGTGCCCAGACGCGCTTCCTGCGGTTTTTCTTTTTTAAAGATATTTTGTTAATACACATGCACACATAGACCATCCGCTAAAAATACTTCTTTATTTTTTATAAGTGTATTTCCGGTAAAATATGTATTTCGATCTCAATACATTTTACTTCCGGTAAAAATTCAATTCGAAAATTTGACACGCTCGCAATACTTCCGCTTACTAGGGGAATAAGAGAAATTAAAACGATATTTCTTTAAATATGGGGTTTTTGTTTGCACATATTGTCAGAATGTCCTCTATTTCTCTCTTAAATACTAAAGTTAATCATTAGATTACTTATCATTCAACACCATTGTTTAGCTAATCGACTGAAACACGGGCTATCAGAGCGCTTTCCACTGTGTGACTTTATTAACCCTGATGTTACACTTAATATCAGCCAGTAACATGACGCTATTTTGGATATTATCTATCCCAAACTGTGTGCCAATATTTTTTATAAACCATGGTAAAATTTTCCGTTATCATTTTCGGGAAGCGTTAGCATTGTAATTGATTTAACTATATAACCAAAAAAAAAAAAAACAAGCGAACGCAATATGAAAATTCCGATTATAATTGGCCGACCAAATAAAATGCTTTACTGGACTGGTTTTCACAAAACTGACTTCCTTGCTTAGATCTTCTACTTATTACGTATTTAAAGATTTTTATTCTGCTCTCTTACTTCGATTAATTATTACGATATTATTCTCATGGTGGTTGAATGTAAATGACACTTCGAAATGAAAGTGAAGATCATTTAGTTTATTAATTTAAACGTTTCATTTAAACCAAATGTATTTATTAAAATCAATTAAAGTCTTCCTCTTTTTCAAAAAATCACCTCTCTTTCATTCTCTTACTGCAGTAAGTGAATTTTCACCGGAAATACATGATTTGAAGCAAACTAAATATGAAATAAACGTGTTTTAGCAAATGTTCTTTGTGTAAACACAGTATTTAAAAAACCACACGCACGGGGTTTAACTTGATATTCTTGATTTTTCAAATTTAGATGTAACTTACATATCCGACAAGAAGCTTTTTATCAAATCCGCTAACCGGAAGTGAGACTAAACTAAGACTGTTTTGTCAGTTTTTCACAATTTTCTCGAAAACGCCTCCAATGATTTGCTTATTGAAACATTTTTTTTTCCTGAAAGAAAACAATAATTTTAAGAAGTTCTAAGGAGCTGCAATGATAAGTCTAAACTGACAATTTATTTTGCTTCGACGTTTTCTAAATCGACCAAAATTTAGTCATATTCAGGTTGTACTAGAGATGCACCAATTTAGAAATCGTGGATCCAAATTTGTTGGAACCCTCGCATGAATGTATACCCGGATCGCTTGCACTAAAACCAAGAGGGTAAGAACTGGGCCAGACAGAGGCCCAAGAGTTCATTAACTTTGCGGTATATCGGGTTTTATTCTCTCGTGCGGTTCTGGCTTTAAAATATTTTAGGACGACTGTTTTTATTTCTTAAGGTGACTACACACGTAACTGCATACTTGAACGGTACATGCATACATGAACGGTACAACTATGCATACAAGCACAGGTCTTTTGCGCAAGTATACATGTGATCCACATGGCTCACGATGGACGATGGACGAAGACGACGCGCTCGCTTTAGCTGCTTTTGTTTTAATTTACAAAAGAAAAAGTCAACGAAAAGATCGTTCTTTGTGGTATAAAGAAGGGCTGAAGAAACGAAAAAGCTATTCACACATTAATTTATTAAGTGTGAATAAATTAATAGTGTTCACTTTCATAAATGTGAATAAATTCTTCCATAATTTCTCTGTGTCCCTTCCTAAATCAACCGACATAATGGTAAAATAATATCGCCTTTATATGGAGTCGAAAAGTAAAAAAACGCTTGCTCTGGCGTGAACGAGACTGACACAAAGGTTGCACAAGTCTGCTACACACGTTCAGTTAAACATGAACAAGATGGCGCGCACAACTATGCAGTATGAAAGTTTAAACATTTTCTGACTTGTGCAGGTTTTTAATACAAACGATCAAATATGCCTGTACAAGCCGACTGCGCATGCAGTTTCGTATGTAGCCACTTTAGGGAGGAAGCATACTTCTACCGAAATGTTCTTTAATAAGATCTAGTCCTACTATACATAGACATAACATACTCATCAGTTTGAAATGAAACAAAACATTTCATTTAAGAACGAGCCGTAACATCCTCAAAAACAAAACAAAAACTAAAAAAAACTAAAAAAAAAACATCAAAATGCTCATCTCAGTATTAATACACAGTTTTAGTCACCTTTTAGTCACTTGGCCAATCACTTACCGAATTATGCAGAATTTCCAGTGGGAAATTGCGAGCTGCCCGCCTAAAGCCTCTTCTAGGCTGTTCAGACTGGAATGTCGTTTGTGACAAGCAATTCAACTCAAGATGTGACCATTACTGTAGTCCAGGGGATTGAGGGGGTTTAGGCTTACTGAGCGCCAATTTGCAGCACTACCAAGCTCAGGAATATTCAGTCTTAGCCCCTCTTAGGTGGGCCTTGCTTCTGAGATGCTGAATTTCGCTGAAGCACTCAACAAGTATTTGAAAAAAGGCTTTGATTTAAATGTAGTTCTGAGTTATCATCTAGTTTAACATCTTCGCACAAGTTTTTAACATCTTTTTGACACAAAATGGATTTCCTGATAGCTCACTTCTCGTCAAATCATAACGGAACTTGGAAACCGTTATCATTTTAGCGGTTAAATTTTTCCTCTGAACTGAAATTTTTTTCGTCAATAAACAAAATTTGTCAGTAAAGACCGTGTGCATAACGCTGTATGAGAGAACTTTAGATCTGGTTTTGTCTTAATTTGCTTTAGGACCTGCGATTCTCTGATAAACAAATATACCCAGGCCGTTTTTAATCAGTCATGACATAGATCTTTCTGAGATGCCCATCTCAGACGAGACATTGTTTTTCTGTTTCCTAAGAAGGTTTCTTCTGATCCGGGTTGCTGCAGCTTTACTCGTGTTTTCTGTTCTAACTATATTTGAAGTCCGGAAGGAGGATTGCCCCCGAAGGAAACATTTTTCATTCAATAATTTGCTAGAAAATTAATTTAGAGTTTTTACTTTTTTTTTTAGGAATAGTAGCGCAATTTTAGTCAATTATATGAACTATCAACATAAAAGGTATTGAATTTATTTTAAAACATCAAAGCTTCAATGAAATTTGTTAAATTAAAATTTAGAACGGTCCCATGGAAAAATTATGAGTTTTTGGCACATTTAATGATTTTTTTATTCTGAATCAGGTTTAATTTCAAGCATTTGAGAACATTTTCAATTAATTATGTCTAGTTCACCATTTGTTATTAAGGTGAAGTTTATTGTTTATTACAATGAATTTCTCTTCATTAAAAGGGAGTATGCGTCCGCTTTTCGAAACAGTAATTATTTCCTGTTCCTTCATATTTCCGTATACCTTTTAGTCTGTTTCACACTCAGAAAGAGGACAAAAACGTGATTTTCTTCTGATGGCTTTCCTTCTATATTTGCCAGGGGTTTGTCGTTTGTTTCTTGTTCATCAAAGAGAAAACTTGTTTTTCCTTTTATGTTTGGATGTTGTGTAACGTTTAAATTTCTTCACGTGCAATTACCCATATTGATTGTAGTAGATTCATTTTACACTAAATCTGTTGATTACATTATAGCACAATTTTCAAAAGTAAAAGATTCCTATAAATTTTGAATGATTTTTAAAATGACCAATTTAGAATAAAGAAATGAGTAAAAGATTTAAATTAGTCCATGCGCACTGATTTTTAGAAAAAAAAAATTATGTTTTACGAAAAGTGAATATATATATATATAGACAGTGAGAGTTTGATAGAGAGAGGAGAGATTACGGAAGTGCGAGCTGATAGCAGTGCGTCAAGTGTAAGACTCATTTTGACGGTTGCAACTAAATAGTAAAATATATATGGCCAGAAATGTAATTTATCATTCAGATCAAATTGGACGATGTGTGCAGCCGAGCCAGGAGATGTAAACATCATCACATCCGATCATATAAACCAACATTTATCATTGATTAATGAGCAACGATGCAGACCAACACACTGCACGAGTGATAACACATAAATTTGATTTTATTTATATATATATGAAAGCTTCAACCATTTGACAGATGTATTCGCCCAGTGAGGTTGTAGTAAATAATCATTTAAATTTAAAATATATCCAGCTATTAATCTCTCAGACATATGAAAATGTAAATTGACCCTAGAATGATTTCTTTTCAGTGTCCTCACTAACTTTGAGTGTTAGTGAGTACCGAAAATTCCAAAACTTACACAGAAATTACACGACCATATCGTATACTTGGATGTGATGATGGTAATTAAGTTTTTGCTAGTTGCGATTTTTTTGATTCTGAGACCGTGCGTACATTTTAATTAATATATATATTTCTTTATTGTAGGATAAAACCTTATAGTTTACCTACTTTCAGTGAAAACTCAATTTCGAAAAGATTGCCAATACTAAGTAAAAGAAATTGAATAACATTTGAAAATATGTAATAAGAATTAGAAAAAAAAATTTTGGTTGACAATTAAAAACAGTCTCTTGTTTTCATCTTGTGGATTCCATAAGTTAATTTTTTAACGAAAATTATGAGAAAAAGGATTGTCTGCCTGACAGATTTTCTGTTAGTTCTATTATCATGCATTTTTTTTTCTTTTTTCTCATTTGAGGGAAATCTCCCCTTTAAAAAGAATATATATTTTTTTTTTAATTTAAGGCGCGTCAACATTTATGGTCATTGGAGCCCGGAGCCTTCTCAGTGCACTGCTGGCCTCCGGACAGTGTTCTCTCGTTTCAGATAACACTATCCGTCACCAGACAATGAACTGTAGAGGCTACTAGGAAGAAAAAATCTAAGGGCAGCATAGCTGGATTCGAACCCGGGATCTCCGCTTTGCTAGCCCAGCGCGCTACCACTGAGCTAATCCCTTCCCTTAAAAAAAAATATTCTTTGAACAAAAAAAAAAAAATCAAATCAAAGATGGCTTACGTTAGATTTTGAAAACATAAACTGTTTAAAACTTCATTAAAGAAAACTCAGTTTTCTTAAATAAATCTTTCAGATTTTCATGGCTATCGGCAAAGGGCCATGGCTTGAAACGCTCTTGAAATCATGATTCTTTGGATAGAGAAAGCGTTAGTGCTTTGTTATAAAGCGACTTTTCGCTCATACTGCAATAATCTTCTCTAGAGTTGTTAAAATCTGAAGAAGAAGAACAACAACAAGGGCGAAATTTGGACTTATTAGTAGATGTTGTCTCAACTCTAAAGCTTAGAATTTTCCCATATATTGCAATATTTGTTCAATATAAAATGTTACCGGTTGACATGTGTGTATAAATGTAAATAAAAGGTATACAAATGTAGATTATATTGAGCGTAAATTAATAGTTGATTATTTCTTTGTAATATAGAATAAACTATATATAACTATATAAGTGTAGGTAAACTATGAAACTATATATATGTATTGTGTAATAAATTATACGTATGTATCAAAAGATCACACATTATAAGAGAGAAGAGTACAGGACAGGATCGTCCAGAAAAAATTATAATAAAGTGAAGGCATATTATTATCGAATTACCATAAATCATTCTTAATGCTATAACATCAAAGTAACTTTGACATTATTACAAAGTTTGAAATGATCATCAATCCATCATCAGTTCCCTATATTCACTAAGAATAACACTCTGAAGAGTTGCGTACCTTCAATTATAGGCCTGCTGTATCTTCAGTTACTTTAATTGCACTCCACTGCTGGTTGACTTCATTTCGCTGGCACAAAGTTGCATTCGATATTCCATTTTGTTACTTTACGTGCTACTTGTTGTTGTTTAAATTTTTGATAAGCGCTGTTTATACTTTATACGAACAAGATTATGATCAGAATCACAATCTGCCACTCGACAGCTTCTTACACCCAAAATGTCAGAAGCACGCCTAATATCTATTAGCACATGAACAGTTTGGTTTTTAGACAGCCCATCCAGTTTCTTTCTGGATTTATTTATGGAGAAATTTAGTGCTAGTAATTGCCACATTTTTTCCCATCGCAAAATCAATTAACAGAAAAGTATTTAATGGAATTATAATAAAGCGAATAAAGTGAAGAACAATTTTGAAAATTATTGCGTAATAAAAACATTAGGATAGTTGGAAAGAATAGTAAAGTTGTAAAGAAAGGAGTCCAATTTATTAGAACACTATTGTAACGGGTGTTGAAGATTAGTGTAGTCCCAGGCCCAGGTTAATGTTCCAAAACGGTATGAACCACTTGGAATGTTCACTCGTCAATCTTTTTTAGGATTTTGAAGTGTACAATTATCGTATATAACCGTTCATATAACGGCTGGGCCATTCGTCTGGATGACTGGTAGATTCTACTGTAACTATTATGGTCCTTTTATTATCGTAAGAGGAAATATTGCGAATTGTGTCAAATTTCCAAATGCGAAAAAAACTGTTATAGCGAATGGTCTATGTAATCAAAATATCACAAAAAATAAGGTTGCAAGGAACTCCAAATTGTTATTACGTTTACATTCGACCATCACATTTTATACAAATAGATTCGGACAAAAATTTTCAACCAGTTTTTTCGTGTATTATAGACCTACAAATGCCTATCACTTTTATTTGAAGCATTTTCCAGGGAAAATGTAACGTGAAGCTTGAGAAAACTCAATTAAAATCAAATTTGAAGAAAAAACGGTTAACCGGAAATGAGATTTTCCAGTAGAGATTTTTGAGTATTGTTTATTTTTAATTTTCTCGAATACAGCTACAAGATTTGTATATGTATTATAAAATTTATCCCAAAACTTTGAAACTTTATATTTCCAATCATTGATGCTCCCACTTTTAAAGAACCAAAAATATAACGCCATTTTTATTTGATATAGTTACAACACGTGTCCTTAATCAGGTAAAAAGAAACAACATCTTCCTACAAACCCAGTTAGGCTATACAAAACATTTCTTCCAAACAGTGTTTAATCTGATTTTGCCTAATGTAAATCTGTGATATCATAGTGTTTATCAGGATATCCTAAGGGTAGGTTAGTATGTTCGACATCCGGTGTAGAAAAATGATGTTTTCTAGCTCTACGAACCAAACCACAATAAAACTACAAAGATTTTCTTTAAACTTGGATTGCAAACTGCCTAAACCTATAACTTTTATTTGGAACATTTTTTCCCTGTGAAATATTGTTTTATGAGATTTTAAGGAATCTTAGTGTTATTGGGGTTTGATCTAGACTTCATCAGAACTGCGCTGTAATCACTTTTCAGTTATTACCCACCTTATTGTCTCTTGCGGAATGCCAAATTTGAATTCCCTGTGATTTTTTGTTTTTGAGATATTTTGTTCACACACACACACACACACACACACCCCACACAATATATATATATATATATATATATATATATTTGTATAATGGATCGAATCATGACCGAATCAAAACCTAATCATTCCTCAAATCACCATATTTCTCGTCATTCCTCAAGTTCACCACATTTCTCCCTCAAGCTGGTTGGAGCATAAATTGAAGAGAGCAGGGGTTTTAGTCCACCACCCTGTAGAAAAAAGAATGCCTACACATTGAGTCACTGTCAACCGTCAACGTTCATCGTACTTTGTTCTCACATCGTCACTCTGCCAGTCAATGTGCCACTCTCTTCTCCATACTCTCACTCCAAAATATTAAAGTGTAAAAGTCCTTGCAGTGTTTCAGTACATATCCTGAAAACATTCACAGCATATATTTCGCAACAGGGGACCTGAAAATAGGTATTTCTGATGAAAATTCAATTCCAAACTTTGACAACGTCGCAATTATTGTTTTCTAAAAAAAAAAAAATAAAGATAGTTACTTATTATAATTTGTTAGTTTGGCAACATATAATAGCTGTAAGGAAAATCACAATATAGTTAATTTCAACGACCATCCGTTAATTTCAAGAACCCGCTTAACAAATGAATCCATTTTAACTTCTTAGTATTAATTAGCAAGAAGATGCACAACGCTACATCAAAGTAAGTGAGGGGCATTAAACAGATTCTCGGCAATTCTCCTTTCATTACTTGTTCATTAGATAATAATGTTTACTAATTGCGGTGAACTCTTTAAATTGAATAATTAATAAGTTGGGAAAATTATTTAAACAAATTCTATTTAGATTTTGTTACAAAGCACTAGTTTTCCTATGAATTTAACATTGATTACTAAGAAATTTTGTTAAAAAAAAGTGTTAACTGTTAAATGCAAATAACATTATTATAAGATATGGACAAGTTTTTTTCACTTTTTCTTCTCACTAAAATATGGGGAACGTTTGAAGAAACTGTAGTTTGAAGTGGTTTTCTTTTTTGCATGGAAAATTATACAGACATGTTGTCACATACCCACCACCCACGCACCCAGCATACATGTGTTACATTGTGTGTGACACGCTTTAAGGCTTTTTAATTTAGCATGAAAATTTTCACACATTACATATATGTGTTTTCAAAAAGCGTAATTTATCCCAGGTCTCAGTTTTTGTTGTTGTTTTTTTTGTACATCGTTATAAAGAGATAACAACTTTTTATGGTGGACGGAGTTTATAATGGGGACTATGTGAACTCTTATTATAATATGTGAGCTGGCTAAGTTTTGTCTTTTACATTTTTACTCTTCCCTTACTCGTGGTAAGAGGAAGTAATGCAATCGTGTTGACTTTTTTTGAAATTGAGTTTTCAGCAGAAATACGTTTCAAGTATTCTGAGTCTGAAAAAAAATATTTTTAACGAATGGGTGTGTGCGTGTGCGCATGTGTGTCTGTGAGTGAACAAAATAAAAAGAAAAATCACAATAAAATCCAAGTTGGTACACGATGATCGGTCAACTTCGGTCAAAATCCATCAACCTGAAGTGCGATTTTGTACTGGGTGTTTTTTTTTGCGATTTTCACGACACACAGAACTGCCTATCACTTTTATTTCAAATACTTTTCCAGGAAGATTAATTTTTGGGATATTCTGGGGAAACAGTAACCTTTAAGCTTTTCTCTAAAGTACCACTTAAGTACAATGTATGATACTACCACTTATATAATATTCAAGTAGTGTAGAAGCATTGCAAGAATTCTAAATTTGGAAAAAAAATCGGTCAACTAGAAGTAAGACTTTACAGAATAGATTTTGATTTGATGGCATTGATTTTGAATTTGTGACATTAAATTTTAAATGTTAAAATTTGAGTATGGCCAATGTTTTGGTGCTATCTATTGGATGCAGTATGAACACATGCAATCCAATACCTGCCATCCGGGCAAACCAATATACCCTACTACCTGTATAATTACGTTAAGCCAACTGAATAAACATTTTCTCATCTTTATTGTAAATAATTGACAAATTTGCGCAACTACGGTAAAAGAAAAAACCTAATCACATTTTAACTTCTTCAAATTTCTTATCTGGAAATACCAAAGATGTTACATTTATTTCGTTACTCTTGAATTGTTTCTCTAAAGAGATTGTTTGTTTCTTATACACGCCTGATTGGCTTTTCTCTACTTGATAGATTCTTTGATCTGTTAGCAAAGGTTACAACAAGTGGTTTACAAAAAGCAATACTTTTTTCTGTTTGATTTCCACTTTTATGCGGCAAGTATTGATTTGTTTTTCAAAAAATTAATGTTTTACAGATTCAGAATTATAAAGAAACAAAACTGGTTATACAAAAATAGTAGAAGAAAATGGCGGTTCTGGCACGCATTTTTTGCGGGGCAACTTTCCCGTCACCCCAACCACTTTAGTTATAGCCTTGCCCACCCCAACCCCTCTTCACCATCCCTAACTCTTTCCTAGGCCACGCCTACATACCCCGCTCCCTTTCTAAGCCACGCTCTCTTACCACCAATTCTTAATCTATCATCCACACTGATAACTCCATTTTCTTTCCACCCCCACTGCTTAATCTAACATCCAAACCGATACACCATTTTTTTCACCTCCATTCTTTAACGTAACATTCAAACCAATGACTCCATTCTCTCCACCACCTACTCATGCTAACATAAAGCGCCCCTCCCTACTTTACCCAACAAGATGGCGGGACTTAACCGAAGCACCTTAACACCGCTCACTGCCTCTCACGGGAGAGGGCGGGAGAGGTATTTTTTTTGTATTTTAATAAGAAAAAAACTTTAAATTATCAACTGAGATTCGATACTACAATCTTTATGTTGGGAGTCCACCACCTTAACCAGCCAACTACAATGGTCGGCTCACTAGCTGTAGTTTTCAACGTACACTTCTACTTTACCTCCACCTCTTACACTATCATAATTTTATTCACTTTCACTACACTCACAAAAAGTAAAATATAGTTAACTTTCACCACAAAATAAAATAGTAATACAAATTACTTACCCCCTCACCAACGCTTCCTTTGCTATTGCTTTAACGACCCACACATACCGACCACGCACTGAGAACTGAATTTCAGGCAGTACAACTTACTACTAATAACATTATCCCTACTCCTATGTATCACAGCCAATTACATCGCCACTGCCTTATTGATTAAAAATATATTGAAGGTTAACAGCTTCCCAACAATAAAGTTCGTATCTAACTAGTTTTTTATTTATTTATTTATTTTAATTTAAGGCGCGTCATCATCTGTAGTCATTGGCGCTTGGAACCTTCTCAGTGCCCTGCCGGCCTCCGGACAGTGTTCTCTCGCTACAGACAACACTGCCCATCACCGAACTGTGGGCAGTAGGGCTCCTATGAAGGAAATATATAAGGGTAGCACTGGACTCGAACCGGTCCTCCGCGTGGCAGTCCAACGGTTAACCACTGAGCCAATCCCTTCCCTAACTAGTTCTTTATGTTATTGACTTCAAGTTCGGATATTTCATTTAAAACATATTAGAAACAAATAACAAGAAATTGTAGCATCGAAACATTTACATGATCTTTTTTTAGTGCAATTATTATCAATATTCTCAGTGATCTTTTCAGGATTCCTCGGCCATTGAAAACACTTGAGCTTCCGGATTGAGACCGCATCAGTGGTTTGCTAGAAACCGACTTTTCCCTTATATTGCAATAAGCCTCTTCAGGGTCTTACACCTTGAAAGTTAAAAATGCATTGCTCCATTAGCTTTCAAGATGTAACGACCTTGAAGAGACCTATTGCAATGTGGGGGAAACGTTGTTTCTAGCAAACTACTGAAGCGGTCTCAAACTCAAGTGTTATTCAATATTCTCACTGGATAACATTTCTCGAAATTCAAATTTTCATTTAACCATCTACACAAATGAAAATGATGGAACTTCTGTATAAATAGTATAACAAGTTAAAACAAAAATTCTTTCAAGAAAATTGCGGAAATTGGAAAAATAATCGGTCCGCAAAAACGCAGTTCAGGTGCCATCTTTACTTTAAATTCGTTTCTTATTATATGAGCGATTAAAGTTAGTTTCTTAGTAATATTAGAAATGTGATTCTTCTATATGTTTTTCTAGTAAAACGCGAAAAAATGAAAATGATTTCTATCCTATACTATTATAAATCTCAGCACCACCGAAAAGTAGGTGCAGTTAGGCCTTATCTTGTCCCGCTAATGAGTCACACTGGTGAGTTCCACTAATGGGGATCTCTCGTCTACAAATGGAACAACAAAGTTATGAAGAAAAAAAACGGTAGGGATGAACACCTCCAATCACAGTCGAAGACAAAAAGACTACGATTTGTTGGGTAGAAAGTGGGATAGAAAATAGATGTGTTTTTCATTTTCACTCGGAAAATGGTTGTGATTTCGCCACGGTACAAATGAGCTCCCAAGGAATTCATGGAAAGAACCTCCTGGTGCGTAGCTTAGGATTAGGAGACAAGCAGCAAACAAGTTGATCGGTCCATACTACTTGGAGTCAGGATAGACTTGATGTCGAGAGATATCTTTGATTTCAAGTACGGCACAAGAAATCCAGCGCCAAACTTAAAAAAAAATCATCAAAATTCTCATAAAGAGGATCTGCTAAGAATCCATTTTGTGGTAATGTTTTCGTAAAGTGGCCGACCCGTCCTTGGCTCAATTTCCTCTCTCTCCCCCTTTTTCTCCATAAAAACATCGACGGGTTTCTTGAACTTTGTTCAACTGACTACACATACACAGAGATCTATTAATTTTGTTTGGAACTTTTTTCCGAAAACATTCATTTAAGGGGTGGTTTTGGGGGGAGTGGGAAGTTGTGCTTGCCTCAAAAAAGTTGTTTTATAGATGAAGTTGTATATAGACAACTATATCAGAGATCTAGTAAAAATTTGAGAACTGTTAATAAATTTGTCAGTTATATCTAGGTAAAATGCCATTATGAGCAAGTCATTTGAGTGTATTATACCATATTTTTAGAATTATAAAGTAAAATTTATGACAGGCTAAATTTCATTTTTCACATTGAACAAGAGC
This sequence comes from Triatoma infestans, assembly GCA_011037195.1. Classification (NCBI taxonomy): domain Eukaryota; kingdom Metazoa; phylum Arthropoda; class Insecta; order Hemiptera; family Reduviidae; genus Triatoma; species Triatoma infestans. Next base: position 172,891 of record JAAEAF010000863.1, read on the forward strand.
TAATTGAGAAAGTAATAAATATTGTGTACGATATATATATAGTGTAGATAATATTGCGTAATTGAATGTATTTCCATAATGACCAAAGTAGTGGATGCTTTTCCATAATATGACGAGATAAGGTTTGTTATGAAACCCTTTTTGGACAGTATGTTTCCAGTATATGTGGTACTACATACAGTGTTACAACTACCATTCAACTCTGATCTAATTAACAGATATATCAGGTACATACAGGCATCATTTCCTTTTATCCATTTACAAGAGACTAAGTTTTGTTTATTAACCAGTAACAAACAGGTTATTTCTTAAACAATTTATTTATTTATTTTTTTTTTTATCTTCTTATTTACAAGTTCATAATATTTTTTTTTCATTTCTATGAATAAATATTTTCACCTGAAATAACTTTTTTATTATAATTTTATGATTTTTTCTGGTTGTTCACAAATATCTCTAATTTTGTTCTTTCAAATTTAAGAAGTAAAAAAAACAAAACCTAAGACACTACATTGCAATTATTTAAGATTTAAGATATCTGAAGAATCAACAGAAACTAAATAAATATTTAAGATTACTTTAGAAATAAGCATAAGAAATTCCAAAGATTATTTTGTAATAAACATACGTAGACAATTAATTCGAGACTATAAAGTGATAAATAATTTCTTTGTAGAAGAGGATGCCCAGGTCTGCGGAAGCATTTTTAATATTTTTTTTAAAAATAAAATAGACTCCAGAGACTACTTATTAATCAATCAAGAAGTATTGAATAAACCTCATTGTTTTTCTAGAAAGCAAATGTATGTAATATTCTTTTTAAAACAATCACTCATCCTAGAAGCAAGATTAGGGGAATAGAATGAAAATTTTGTTTAGAATTTATAGCAATAATAATGATACTGATTTATTTACAGCATAAAAATTCATTTGACTCTAAGAGCAAAACAAGTTTCCATATTTATTTTACTCACTACGAGTATATGGTGATTTCTTTTCTTTTATATACCCTTCTTTTTTTTCGTACTTATTTATTCACCAATAAAGATGGTGAAAAATGTTAGTAAAGAATATATGATGAATGAAGAATGAAAGTGGTATTTTTTTTTATATACGTTATTTATATTTATATTTTATGAATGACAAAAAAAAAAAAAAGAAGGAATTTTTATAACATAAATAAGAAGGTAGATAACAAACTTCCATTTACTTAGACATGTCACCATAGCAACTAACAAATATGGATGATAGGTAAGACTCACTACTATCCATACATTCTTCTCTAACAATAATCATTTCTCTTGAAATATTTACAAAACATGAATAAATATTATATGAGTTTTTAGATTATTAATAAATTAAAAGTACATTTTTAATGAATATATTAATTAATGTAATTTCTGTCTAATGATTTTTTTTTTCATTGATTTCTTTCAGTGAAAAAGTTCCAAAAAAAACTTGATCTAAAATATTGGGAAAAATAAAAGTAACATAAAAAGCGATATAAGTAAAAATTTATTCAGAATTAAAAGAAAAAGTGCAATAAACTACATTTTTTTGACTAATAATTAAAATATATTAGTAATATTAAAAAAAAAAATATATATATCTGGTGTGAAACACTCACACAACTTTCTCTTACTATGAAATGGCAAATTTTCTTCACACTTACAATTCTTATTAGTGTTTAATAGCGTCGGCATTCTTCCAGTCATGGACAGCTTCACAGCATTCATGCTTATGGATGAGCACAGTTGGTTGTCGGCAGGCCAAAATGCTCATCGGGGTGCCCCTTTAAGGGCTGTTAGTGACACGTTGCTGTGTCTTTCACGGAGCTCTCTCAGGCATCCCGTTGGATCCCTTACTGGACATTGTGATTTAAGGAAATATCTCTACTTAATGGGGCTTATGCCGGATCCATTTTGTAGAGTCTGTGAGACAGAGTTCACATTTATTCTTAACTCTAAAATAACATTAAAGAATGAACTATACAACTATATAATTCTACCAAACTATACTATATTAAATGCATTGGCAGAACTCCAAGTTTGATAACAATCGGTTATCCAGAAATGCAATTCAACAGAATAGGGTTTTGAGTTATTCGGAATTATCTCTTTTAAAAAATAATTCCTGCACATTTATAAACCTATCTCTTTTATGTGAAACAATAGGAGGAGATGACAAGTTAGGTTTAACTCTGGGATTTGATAGGATCTTCTTCAGTGAGCTCTTGCACACACCATCAGATTTTGGTGTGTTGTACAAACTAACATGTGTAAAAAAAAAAAAAGAAGTAAAATAATGCCTATTTTTTCAAGCGGGCTTAACGTCCAAATTAGGTGTCGTGGACTGGGACGGAAGCATCTTCTTTGCTATTAACATTTTTTCAAGGAATATAAAATTACGCTGCACTCGAACTGGGATCCTCTCAGTTACAAGTCCATGCTCATAACACCAGCGGTTTTTAATTGTGTGTACGTATTGTGTCGTATGTATGTATGTGTACAGCATAACTCAAAAATGAAAAATTGAGAAAGTTTAAACTTGACATTCCGCTTGGCTATTACCAAGGGATCTGACTGGAAGCTATCTGTCAAAATTCCTTGACTTCACTGCGTGGGGTTGCTGGAGAAACTCACTAAGTCATTTTTTTTGCTATTTTGAGTTAATGATTGTTATACAATCTTCAAGGCATAGGCTACAATCTGGAACAACTCAATAAGTACTTTTCTTAAACTGAAAGCAATAATCGCCATTTTTGTGAAACTCATTAAGTCATTTACGACTTTTAAATATCAGGAATAACTCGCTAAGTCTTTCCGATAGACTTAGTGAATTTGTCATAGGTTTTTGTGTTCGAGGACCACCTCACTAAGTCATGGAATGTAAGCCTACTTTGCAGAAACTCTATAAAAGGCAACTTCCCATCAGCAAAGAAAAGAAACATGACCTGTTGTTACTATGCAAAAAGAATATAATTCCACAAATGTACCATGCTTGGTATAACTCCCTCCCAGATTGCAAAAGCATTGACAGAGCACCAGAACCTGGAACTTTGGATTATGAAAGTGATGATGATGATGATTAAAAAGTTATTACTGTGCAGATTATTTACATAATTCTTTCAATTTGCTATGCGTTTGACATTAATCATTTGCACCCATGACACTGTTTGAGATCTCTTATAGCTTATAATTTTTACTTGAATAAGCATCATAATTGCAGTTTTGTATTTAGTGCAAGTACCTAAGAATATAGGTATTTATTAGTTAATTTCAATTTATTGCTATATTTCCTTTCTTTCTACTTATAGCAGAAATATAACAATTATAATATAACAATAATAAACTATTTCAGTTAGTGTTTTATAAAAAGTGAAGATACTATTTTTGTGATGTGATAGGAGTATGTTAAATATGTTAGAAATTTAATAGGCACTGTATTCATTAAAAAAATATAAATGTCCACCTGGAAGCTTGATGTGTTATAATAATCTTAATATTCATTGCCTTGTCACTTTCATCATATTAATCACTCTGTCCCATAATAAATGTCCGGTATTACAGTAGTTTCTTATTTAAATTGGAACAATACTTGTCTATTATGAGACAGAAAGAGTATTTTTATTTTCCGTCCAATAAAAATCCAATAAATCAAATAATGAGCACAACTGAAAGCTCATTATGTCGTAATTTTGTACCAGCAATGATGAGTTAACTTCCAGTGAAAACACACTAAGTCACTATAACTTCACAAATAATAATTAAAAATTTTTTTCTACACAAATTTAATTAAGAGGATTATTGGCAATCATGTTCATAACAGTTCTGGAATTTTTTGTTAGAACTGAACATCAACATTCCAATATATAAATCAAAAACCAAAAGTTCAGATTCCTGCAGAACAAAACTCCATTTTCTCAGATTTCTTATATTCTGACTTAATGAGTTTCTCCAGCAACCCCACGATTTTCTGTGTGCATTTTTCCGTATTTTGCGATTTTCTTAAAAATGACTTCAACAATTTTCCTTAAAAGAAACTAAGCATCTCAACTACACATATAAACAGCTCCTACTTTCTTTTTGAAATATTTCTCCGAGAAATAATTCATTTAAGGAGGGCTTTTGATGGAGAAATGGTATATGTTTCCCTTTAATGTGCTATTTTAAATTATTATACAATTCCTTCGTATAAATAATATTGATTAAAGTTAAATTTGATGCTAAAATTCCAAGTTTGAAAAATATAGGTGGACTTGGAAATGTGTTTTTTTTTTACTGAACAGTTTTTTTTTCAGTTTTTCAATTTTCTTCATTAAAACACTGATATATTTCATAAATACGTATATAGAGACCTTAGTCTGAAAAAATCCGAGTAGTTTCATTTAAGGGGGCTTTGGAAGTTAAACTTTCCTCGAATAAGCGGTTTTTATTATGTTTAGATACTCCCATTTATGTAGCAATAAACACAAGTGAACATTTATTGAGAATATTAAAATTTGAAGTCACTTACTGTGTAAATAATTGCAGCAAGAAAAAGTCGTGTGATTTTTTCACACCAGGTTTATATATATATAGAAAAGAAAGAGTTGTTTGAAGTTGGATCCTTACACAATTTTGATTCTCTATGTTAATTATTCGTGTGATTAGAAGAGACCTTAAGACTATACTAGTAAACGATGAATATGGTAATAATTAATGTATAGAAGGTATGGCTATAGAGCCACGAGCGTTACTGATGTAGAAAATCTATTTAGGTGGCTCCCTTGTTAACATGGGTTATAATTTAATTTAAAGTTTTAGGTATAACATATTTGTAACTATAGTATTAGTTTTAGATGAAGTTATAGGCCAGTGTTGGTTAAGAAATTACTTTCTTCAAAGGATCAACACTTATTTTTCAAAACTCAACAAATATAACGACGACATATTTATCCAAAATAAAAGTAATGATACTTTCTTGGGTTCAACAGATGGTGCAATATATATTTAGTTAGGCAAGGATGAAATACATACATTGTGGAGTGATTGTTGATTGATAAGCTACAAGGAAACATTGTGCAATAAAAATGTTAACAAATTTTCCGAGGCTTTTTCATTTTTAATTTATTCAATAATAAAATGTTAATTTTATATTTAGTTGCTGATAAAAGTTTCAATCGCACCAAATTTTTTTTTAAAACAATCTGGGAAATGACTCAATTGTTAAATCAATAAAATGTTTTCCTAACGTTACGCAAGGGAAGGAAATAACTCGTGGCAGCGCGCTGGACTCTCAAGCGGAGGTCCCTGGTTCGAGTCCAGCACTACTGCTGTAAGTGATTTTTCTCTTCATAGGAGTCTCTTTACAATTCATTGACCGCTGATGTGGAGGCGCTGAGTTCATGTGTCTTCACTTCCAGGTTGGTGTTAAAATATATAAAAGACTAGAAGAACTTTCTTCTCTGAAGGATGTTCTTCTAGTCTGGGTCCAACTGGAGTCTGGGGAATTTTTTGGGAATAAGGAGGTGCATAGGTTTGCCAAATTAGGCGCCTTTCTCCCTTTCATTAGTCCCGAGCCTACTGTCGGCGTGTCTCCTGGTACATGTCTGTCAGGTTTCAGTCATGGGCAGCTTCACGGCATTCATCCTTATATCCATAAGTTGGTTGTCGGCAGTCCAAGGAGCAAGAGGAATCGGGGGCGTCTGGTCAGGGCTATTAGTGAGACGTTGCTGAGTCTTTCAGGCACCTGTTGTATCCCTTACTGTATATCGTAGATTAAGGAGACATCTCTATGCAATGGGACTTATGCCGGTTACATTTTGTAGACAGAGGAGGAAACACCCATCCATCTAATGACAGATTGCCTGGGTGTGAGGAAATTAGGTTCAGGACCTTTGGTCGGAACAAGATGACTGTGGAAGAGCTTAGGCTATTTCCCCTTAAGGTAACTGGGTTATCGGACTGCGGTGAATCTTAGATGGATCTTAAACTTGGATATTTGTTCTAGACCCAGTTTGTTGTTGTTTTTCTGGGGTAGCTATATGGGTCCAATGGGGCTTTGGATAGCGTTTTGTCTCTCCCCACAGACAAATAATAATAATAATAATAATGATGATGTGATGTTATCTAAACCGAGAAAACACTGGCTGGAGTTACAATAGATTTTTTTTTAGGTCGCAATGTAATATCCCCTAAAAGGAGCTAAAAATTTTAACATAGCATTTTACTTGTAAATAATAAATCTGGAGAGAAACATTCTCATCCTTTCTCTTATTACAGTCAATGCAATTTAATATTGGCAGATTTTCTATAAACTCGGATATAAATAGAGATTGTACCCAAGGCAGGCAATAATTGCAGTGATTACAAAGTAGTCCAGAAGAAAGGCTCAGAAAACATAAAACTAAACTACATAACATTTGAAATTTAACGTCACTAATTCCTCAGAAACGTCCAAAATAAATTTTTCCAGAAAAACGCTTCAAGTAAAACTGATAGGTTTATATCTATCCAAATAAGGATTCCAAGTTTCGTCGTAGCCGTTTCAGGAAAATTTAAAAAAATAAAAAAAACTATTCAGTAAAGGCGCGTCTCACTTCCGGTTAACCGATTATGTTCAAATTTGGATTTCTAACAAAACAGTTATTGTATCTTATATTTTTTGATCGTACATAGAAGAAACTTTGTCTAATTGAGCCAGGTAACGTGTTGGCCTCGTGCTGCTAGTATTGTGAGGTTCAAAACCAGCCCTGTCACTTTTTTCCACCATATTTTCCACTTTTTTATCTTTTAAATATTTAGCACATCCTTTTTAATTCTACTTTTCACTGCTTTTTTTCTAATTTATTATTAATATTATTGATACTGTTATTATTTTCTTCTATAGTTGTTGTGGGTGGTTCCGCAGAGCTGGAAAGCATCTGAGACATTTTCTTCTATTTTCAACCTTTCCCTTTTTAAGTGAGATTTCGTTGTTTTCCCCTTCCTTTTACTAAAAACACCTTGGCCCTCAACATTTATCTCTCTCTCTCTATGAAAAACTTCCCCGCCTCCACTTAGACATCTGACACTCATTCTGTGTCCTGAAGTCAGGGGCATAACCACATATACACACACACACACATAGATCATTAGATAGAAAAGATTTTTTGAACTCAGAACACTTCGAAACAAATATTTCCCATGAAAACTCTATTTCGGATATTTGACAGAATCGCAATACTTCGACAGTTGACAAACAAAACGGTTCCTCGACAACTGGCAGTAATATGTATACATAAAGAATATTATACATACAAAACCAAACTACTTTTGTATTTTATCCGTCGTAGCATGCATATTCCAATTATTCCCGGCCGGTTTCGGATTTTCCACTCACACCATCCCACATATTCAACAAATTACTTTTATTTGAAATAATTTTCCCTAAACATTGATTTTGGGAAGGTCTCTGGAGGAGATGAAACTTTAGGTTTCCCTAAATAGTATCAATCAGTATAGTTAGTTACGTGCACCCTAGTGAGAGTTAAGAGAACTAACCTTCAAAACTAAAGTTCAGTCTTCTAAAAGAAAAAAAATTGTCATCAGATCGATGAGAATTGAATCAGTAAATCTTTAGAAAAAAATGGTTGGTCAGGAGGAAAAAGGTCAGTTATATAATATATGAAATATCTAAATTGATGGAAAACTTTTCTTGAACTTCCAAAACAGCCTCGGATGTCATATTTGAACAAGGTTTTTTTCCAGATTTAAACAAGAAAATACATTCAGTTAGGGATTTCCCTTGATTTTATTTTTAGTTATCATTATTATTTTTTTTTTATTAAAGAAAGGTAAAACATATTATGGCATAATTAGAAGCTTTCGAGCCAGAAATATTACAATAATTTCAAAGTATTTAATTTTTAAATTAATTCAGAAAGAGTAAATGAAAAAAAATCTATCCGAACATCACATTTATCGGAAAAGTAATAAGAAGTGAATTATTGTTCCAGCCTTTCTTTAATTAATGGTGGCTATTCTGCAAATGTATATTTAATCTTCTTAAAAATGAGTTTTCTTTTACATTTTTGTTTTTTACTTTTTTAATTGCTTTGATTTATATGATCTTAGAATTCATTTACATTTATAAGTAAATGTAACGACTTTTTTTTTTTTTAAGCAAAGCTTTTGCATTTCTAACGGAATTGGTCGGAAATGAGGTAAAGTAACAACACTCATGTGTTACTAGTATCCGAGTGTGACTGTAAGAAAAGTATTACTGCAAGAACTTTATAGTTTTTAAGTAGCGAGTAGCGTATTTCGTTTCAAAGTGACATAATAGACAAGTTAGTGGACCCTTTTGAACTCAATATAATACTTTTGTATCTGGCTGACGATTCTTCGCAAACTGGTTAAAGACTTGTAAAGTCTTGTGTAAAGTAAAGTGAAGACTTGTTAAAGACCAGCTCTAGCTGTGGAGAAGCTGGCGATTTTCATGCCAGTTTAAGCCTTAATACTCCTATTCCAACGTGTCATAGAATGGAGAAATGTGATGGTTGTATTATTGTATGGCATATATTATGTGGCAAACCATATCAGACACCATCTACACATCCAACTACTAATCAGTTGTCGAAGGCGGTTAGCAAACATTCTTTCCTATAAATTCTTCAATATTAATGGATCAATTAAAACCTAGGTTGAAGATTAAGAATCGAATCCTTTCCCCGCGCTATATATCTCCGAGTCTCTAATAATCCAAAGCATGGTTCAAATTATTCTTATTCAATTTAATAAAATTTCCAAGTTTTCTTTCTAATATAGAACTGGTAGTTGTTGTTAGTTTTTATTTTTAGGAATTGTAACAGTATCCAAAGAGAGTATTCGTAGCAGAGAAAGAAAGACAAAATGATAGGACCACTCTCTCGGACTAGAGTGGGAGAAACTACATAAATACAGCGACGGGAGACAGAACGAAAACAGTTTATACTGCTGAGTTCATACAGCCGATCACTACGTGTCATTACCACTCTTTACTGTACTCTAACATTTTAAGTGTAAAGTCCAGGCAGGCAATGTCATTTATCATATTATACGGTGTTAACCATATTCTGTTAATTCATTCTAACCAGACCATTTCTCTCCTTCAACAACCCAATTATAGAATCTATTGTTTTATTTAGGTAATCTTGTTTGTAATTGCAATATTTTCTTATAAGTATTTTAATTTGTAGTAAACAAATACTGCAACAAGTTTTTTTTTTAAAATAAGAATTTTTGCTGAAAATTCAATTTCGTAAATCTGATACGATCGCATACCCTTTCATATATGAAATGGTATAAAGGAGGGTTAATTAAAATTCAAATAGCTCCATTAATTTTTATTTAAGCTATAAAATAAGCGAAATTGTACAAAATTAAATTTGTGAAGGTCATGTCAATCTGAAGCTTTTAATCAAAGAGAATGTTAAAGATTTGGAAGATTGATAAAGCTTAAGCGGGAGGTCTTCGTTTGTGTAATATTGTCTGTAATATTGTGGTACATGCGTTTGAAGTGCTTATAAAAATGTTTTTAGGACATAATATCGGAATAATTCGTCTACCGAGCAGCAGCGCTAGACACTTCTTAGTGATAATGGAAAAGAAAAGAAAACAAGAGAGAGATGATCCCTGTGGATCTCAACGTGAGCCAAAATGAGCCGTTGTGAAATTCTCCATTTCCGATAGTTATCTATCGGTTCAGAGCATGTGCGGAAGTTTGATGCCCACAAACAGACGCCCATAGCCGCTTGAGAGACGCCTCCATATGGCTCATCGCCGCGACTTAGGGGATTCAATTGGGCAATTGGAATATTTCCCTTATGCCAGGCCTTCGCAATAGGAGAGGATATGAAGCGGTGTCTCTTTCCCAGTCAAGCAAACCCTGAACACTTTATGTTGATTCATATGCTTCCTGAGGCTACAATGCCGGGCAACAGTCTCACCATAACTCTTGAAGCCACAGGGCCTGGTTAGTAATCTGCCATAATCGTTTCGCAAGGGAACTCTTAATACGTGTTTCGCTTGGATAGTGGTATTCCTCGGCGAGGTATTCTTCATTCGCTGCGATAGTGCTTCCTGTTGACTTTCCTATCACCAGTCATATAAAGAATCGACAACTAAGATATATTATGGAGGCCGGTAGTACACTAAGAAGGTTACGGGGAGCACAATAGATCTTTCAGATCGCAGTGCACTATCACCTCGAAGAATCTAAAAAAGTTAACAAAAACATATATTTTTAAGATACTAAGAGCATCTTCATCAATATTGTTTCAATAGAAATCTAATTGAAAATTAGACCTCATATTTAAGATTGTGATTACTAAAATATTGATTGGCATTCATTAAAAGAAATTATTATAGACTGAAAAAATTATTTGTTAATTTTTTCAACTTTTAAATATTTCATTCTGCCTATAAATTGCCACTATTTCAGACGACCAATCGTTAAGCCCGATATTTATAATAAGCTCTTGTTTATAATTTTTGTTCCTTCAATTTATTTGATAATTTATTATCAGACGAAAAAGAAGACTTTGCAATCCATTCTTCATAGAAACCGCGTGTATCTGACAGCTCTTGTTTTTTTATTTATTATTTTAATGTCAGTGCATGGATCCATTCTATTTTATATTTCCAAATTATGTACACCTTTAATTTATTCTATTGTGGTAAATGAATCTTGAAAATTTGATACCTTTAAAACATTTTTAATTTTAACCAGGAGATTGTGACTTAATTTGGATTCAATTAGGAATAAAGGATTTTAAATTGGAAGCAAAATAATTATGAGAATTGAAATTTGAAGTTCCTTTCATATGAAACAATATATTCAATTAGGTTTTGTGCATATATCTAAACATCAATCCCAGAGAATAGAAAGTAAAAGTCAAATTTACATTTTCCAACTATAAAGAAGTGAAATATTAAATTTAATTGTGAATTAAATAAAAAAAAGAAGAAATCTATTTCCTCCTGGGTAGCAATAAAATTTGAAAAGACTGTAGTTTCCTCTACAGTCAAGCTTTAAGATCTTTTCCTAAATTAGGACAATCGGTTTAGCCTAATTGTTCAATGGCAACAGAAATGTTGTATCCTAACATCTGGCCTGAACAAAAAGACCCAAACTGGATTTGAACTATCCAACTTTAAAAAAAAATTGAAATTTTTTGAAATACTCAATTAAATTGTGATTTATTGCGATTTTTTTTTCTGGTCAAATCGAACATAACAGCCAGCCTCAGTAAAGTACAGTTTGAAACTGAGTTAATTAGTGAGATGTTTGAGTGCATTAAATAGAGGCTTAAGAGAAATCCAAGAAAGAAAAATCACATAGTTGTATCCATAGGCTAAAGATAAGTAATGATAATGGACACAAAACAAGATAAAAGAGTCAAGAAGAGAATTAAAAGAAATTAACAAAAGTAAAAGCAAATAATTAAATAGCTAATAAAAAGTAAGGGTAGCAGGAGTTTCAAGTTTAATTGAAAGTCGTAGGCCGAAATTAGGCCAACCCATATAATGTGAGTATGCAATAGAATGCACGTCAAATGAATTAAGTATTCAGCCAGCAAGTTTAAAGAAAATCATGCAACTCTTTGTTGAAGAAAATGGCGAAGAACTGGAAACATTTGAGATATATGATAATGTCATGTAAAAAAAAAGTGAAACAATTACTTTCTCTTACCCTAGTAAGAGGAAGTATTGTAATCGTGTCAAATTTTCGATATCGTGTTTTCACCGGAAATATCCGATTTGAGGTACTCTGAGTCCAAAAAAGTGGTTTTTAGCGAATGGTTTGCGTGTGTGTGTGTGTGTGTGTATGTATGTGAACAGCATAGCTCAAAACCGTAGAATATTCAAACTTGATATTCCGTTTAGATATTATCATGGGATCTGACAATACGATATACGTCAAAACTCCTCAACCGGAAGTACCACTTTACTAGTTTTTTTTTTTTTTTTTACTTTTTTGCGATTTTTTCCAAAATGGCTCCAACGATTGTCTTGAAACAAGATACATCAACTACACATACAAAGAGCTACAATTTTTATTTGAAACATTTCTCAGGAAAAATGCATTTGAGGGTACTTTTGGGAGAGGTGTGGAGTTACGATTTCCTTTAAAGTGCTATTTCAGTTTAATAAACAATTCTGTCATCTAAATAATGTTGATCAGAATTAGTTGTGTTATAGTAATTCCGAGTTTGAAAAAAATCTGATGACCAGAAATGCGTTTACTTTACCACTTTACTTAATGATTTTTTCGGGATTTTCTCAAACATGGCACTGACGATTTTCTTGAAACATCGTAAATAAACTACGCATACAAAGGTGTACAACTTTATTTAAAACATTTCTCTGGGAAAATTCATTTAAGGGCACTTTTAGGAAGGGCGAGGGTTTATGTTTTTCTCTAAATTGCTATCATAGATGATTATACAATTCTATCATCCAAACTAAATTAATTAGAAATAAATAGATGGCCAAAATTCCAAGTTTCAAGAAAGTTAGTTGACCGGAAGTGCGTTTTTACTGGTCAGTTTTTCAGTTTTGACAAATTTCATAAAATTTGGTACACTAGCTATAAAATTTGCCAATTATAATTTTGAGGACTGGAGTAAGAGAAAGTTGTGTGATTGTTTCACATCAGATTTTTTTTTTTATAGCAGTAATTGAAATTATACTTTTGTTATTTCTGTTCCCAGTAAAATAATTAATTTTCTAAATGAAATGTGGAGATTTATCAATGAAACTGTTTGGATTTTTATGTGAACTTTTTCCTTTCGCCTTATATAAAGATATTATTAGAAGTTAGCCTTTTTTTACAGTCTGTAAATTACTACTTTATTGTCCTTTAATTAAGTAATAAAGTCATTCATCAGATCTAGGCTTAGTGCCATGTCCTGAATCAATCCAGACATTTCATCAACTTAAGTAATTCTTTCTCCGAATAATATCATCTAACTGAAATGGAGAATTTTACTACCTTCACCCTTTTTTACACTGTTTTCTATCTGTCAATCATATTATGTGAGACCAGGTGATCTCCAGTTGTCAACAATATGTCGACTATAGTTCCAATATAATACCAATGGTATCGTCATTCTTTTCACATAAATTTTGTTTATAAATATGTATAATAGTACTACACATTGCATAACTATTCTCTTAGCTTAACTTGCTGGCTTTGGGGCTTTTCCAACGAAACGTAATTATTTAGTTGTTCTGTGTAAATATTTCCTTTAATCCTCGTAGGAGTATTACGATCGTGTCAAATTTTTGCTATCAAGTTTTCATCGGAAATATACGTTTTGAGGTCCCCTGAGTTAGAACAAATGGTTTTTAGAAGATGGTCTGTGTGTGTGGTCAACATAATTCAAAAAGTGAAAAATTACAGAAAGTTCAAAGAATGATATTTAGTTGAAGTTCCACCAAGGGACCACCTAATAATATAATAAAGTTTTGTCCGAAATCGGTCAACCGGAAGTCCCACTTATCTGATTTTTTTTTTTGTGTTTTGAGATATTGTTGGAAACGACACCAACTATTTTCTTTAAGCTTAGCTACGGAGCAGGAGACAGCGAAGAAGTGCCTCAGTGGAGTACAGAGGCTGCTGTGCCTTCTTATTACGGGCGCTTTCAAAAGTGCTCCGGCAGCTGCGCTGGAGATGCTGCTGGGCTTAGTACCGATTGCACTACTGCAAGCGGAGGCGAGGGCCAGTGCACAAAGACTGCGCAACAATGGTCTTGGAGGCAGAGAGGCTCCTTAGCCAAACACTTGGACATACTGCTAAAGGTCAACCCGGGCCCGGAGTTAGGCATGGCCCAGGATAGCATCTGTCCAATATATAACTTCGAGGTTCCATTTCTGGTGTTTCTAGGCTTTAGGGCAGAATGGTCCAAGGGGTGGGAAAAACGATACCGGATAGGACCTCTGTGGATCACAGATGGTTCTAGGATGGATTGCGGAACTGGAGCAGGATTGTATGGAATGAGCTCGCAGGTACTTATTGAGAGAGGCCGTTGGGCAGGTATTCCACAATATTCCAGGCTGAAGTTTTTGCCATTAAGGTCTGTGCCGAGGAGAATCTGCGTAGAGCCCCAAGGGGCAAGGTCATATGCATTTGCTCGGACAGTCAGGCCGCACTGAAAGCCCTAGAGGCTTACAGAACTACCTCATCCCTGTTTTATCCATATAAAATTAATCAGTATTAAATATGGTGCCAAAATTTTCGAGTTTAAAGAAAATCGGTTGATCGGAAATCAGCGTTTTCACTGAATATTTTTTTGCAGTTATCTGTATGAAAACTGGTTTGAAAATATTGCGTAAAGAAAATACCTCAAATAGGAAACTCTAATTTGATCACCGTAGAATTACCACGATTATTACTATTAAAACCCATCAACTTTCTAAATGTCATTTTCATTTTTCCACGTTTTCTGAGAAATGGATTCAATGATATTCTTCGAACGTGTATACTGTATGTAAACTGTATGTATACTGTATGTAAACTGTATGTATGCTGGATGTAAACTGTATGTATACTGTATGTAAACGGTATGTGTACTGTATGGATACTGTATGTAAACGGTATGTATACTGTATGTATATACAAAAGCCAAATCATTTGTAATATTTTTCCAGGAAAACTGTTGTTTTCGTGTGTTTTGTGGAAGCTGCACGCTAATTTTTCTTCTCGAAAAATGTACGGTTCTCCCAAGATATGTGTATGTTAACTTGTATCGAAAAGAAAATATACCTATTGAATAGATTTGTGTGGTGGGAGGTAGAAGGCGTGTTTTTAGGGGTTGAATGGCACCTATAATATGAGGAGTCTACGGATTAGAGCGCATACTTTTAATTACCAACTATGGTGTGGGAAAAGTTGGATTAACTGTATCACTCTATACACAACTACTCGTGAAGAAAACACTTTAATTACTACTAGAGAATACACGCATTAATATTTTTGACTAGATAGATACAGATGGAACTGTGCCTGTGGCCCAATGTCTTTATTCTTCCACCATCGCCACCATCAGGAAAGAGCATGTTTCGATTTCTGTTTTTCCTTGATTGAACCTACCGTCCGGATTCAGCTGATACCGTCTCTGGGCCTCTTGAATGTTTATGTACTACCCGCACTGTTGAAGCTCGGAGAAGCGTGGCTCGCTGAGAGGTGTTTTCTGGCTTACATTCCGAAGGCGCCTAGTAGTTGAGGTATTGGTACCTATTGACCATTAACAGATGGCGCCACAGGGGTGGTGGCACCTATTGACTACTAATAGATGGCGCCACATATGGTAATAAGAGTATAAGGAGCTGTCTCTATACTAATATAAAAATAGTGAGTGTAACAGCAACCAAAGAGAATAGAGAGAAGACAACCAAAGAGAGTAGAGAGAAGAGAAATGAACCCAACCACTCTCTCGGACTGGAGTGGGAGAAACCAGATAAATACAGCAACGGGCAGTCCAAAAATATACAGTTCACTAGAGTTCAAATCTCGCCAGTCACTACGTGTCATTCTCATACCACTCTACACCTTAACCATTCTCTATTGTAAAGTCCAGGCAAACTGTCTCTTTATTAATATACAGTTAACCAGTTTTAATGAAGTCTTCTCATTTCATAAACCAGACCTAAATTCTCTCCATCTTACTCACCCATTATAGTGAGAGAAATTAAAAGTACACAATTAACATTATAAGAACTCCCGTAAATGTCAAATAATTCTTGCCCATCGAACTTCTTCTAACATTAATAAAAAACACGTAAATAACAAGTAAGATGTTTAAAGGTTGCGCAAAATAAAAATGAAAAAACGGAAAAGTAATTCAATATTCATAGAATTCATAAAAGAAACATTTTATTAATTTTTTTTATTTTTATTCAAGGCGCGTCAAAATCTATGGTCATTTGATATGTGTATTAAATCTGATCCGTCCTTTAACGACAACTAAAGCAAATACATGTATTGATTTTGTTGTATTTCACCATAATCTCCAACAACTTGTCTGTCACAATTATATAACTTATTTTTAGTTACCATAATCCTATTGCATGTATAAATATAATCGATGACAGTGTACAAGTATGAACAAGCACATGTACAAAAGAATGAAAATAAACTTACAGATTTTATCTGGTATTTTATCCGTCGTAGCATGAATATTCATTTTCTAGCTGACCGGTTTCGGATTTTTATCCATCGTCAGAGCAAATTCACCAAGTTCGTATAGAGAGTTCACTTCAACGTAATGTTTCTGTTACTTGTTGGTTGCATATAATTATGTACAACCAACATAATTGTCATAATTGTTGACATAACTATATACAACCAACAAGTGTGAGTAACAAGTAACAGAAACATTACGTTGAAGTGAACTCTCTACACGAACTTGGAGAATTTGCTCTGACGATGGATGAAAATCCGAAACCGGTCAGCGAGAAAATGAATATGCATGCTACGACGGATAAAATACCAGATGTTATCCAGCATTGCGGATCCATCCACATATTCAACAATTACAGATATTAAATGATAAACACATTTGTTCTTTTTGCTGTTTACAGCAGCTACAAACAGCAATCAAACATTTTCAATGTTCGACTATTTCGTGAAAAATCGGTGAAAGTTTTTTATTTGTTGAAACATTTTTCCGAGAAAATTCATTTAAGATGTGTTTTGTGGGAGAAGTGGGGGTTATATTTTCCTCTAAAGTGTTATTTCAGTTTATTATAATATCATTCTATTATATATGTAAGTAATAGGATCCGTAGCAGAGAAAGAGAGACAAAAATGACAGGATCCCTCTCTCGGACTAGAGTGGGAGAAACTATATAAATACAGCGATGGGAGATAGATAATCAACAGAGTTCATACAACAGAGTTCACTCGTCAGTCACAACGTGTCATTTACCTTACCACTCTACCATACCCTACCATTTTAAGTGTTAAGTCCAGGCAGTTAGTGTCACGTTCTGCATTATACAGTGTTAACCATAGTTTGTTTGTTAATTCAAACCAGACCATTTTTTCTCCTTCATCAACCCCATTAGAATGTAAAATTAATTATCATGAATGTGATGCTGAAAATCGGTTAAACCGGAAGTGCAACTATGCTGAACAGTTTTTTTAGTTTTTTGCCGCTTTCTGAAGGAGTTTCATTAAACTTATACTGTAAAAGAGAGATCTATCACTTTTGTTTAATGTTTTCCGAATAACTTCATTTGTTTTTGTGGGAGGGGCAGTTATGCATTCCTCTAAAATGCCATTTCAGTTTATTATACGACAGTATCACCTGTATAATCATAATTTAAAATTAAATAACCAAAATTCTGAATTTCTAGAAAATCAGCTGAATAGAAAGACGGAATTACGGAAGAGTTTTTTCTTTCAGTTTTCTGCGATTTTTCCCATAATACCAACGGGTTTCATTAAACTTGTTCGGTTTTTCAAAAAAAGATGAAAAATACTAAATATTTAATAAAAATTATAGTTTTGAAATGTTATTGGTAATGTTGTGTTGTAGTGTAGTAGATTGTGGCGTGAGCGGCTTTGTATAAGGGGTTGTAAGTATATATGTTTAAGAGAGAAGTAATAAGAATAATTAAGAAAACACTGGTAGATAAATTAAATATATTATCTTTAAAGATATTTAAATATTTTACAATATCACAACTATTATGTTATGAAATTAATTATTTATCAAGATTTAATGCAAAGCTCTTATGTATTAACTTATATCTGGCACTGATTTGAAGAGAGCGATTCCTGAAGCAAGTGCATAAAGCTTTAAAAGCAGAATGCAGACTGTATTGAAGGAATGCTCTCTCTAGCGGGAGATTTTCTTTTACAAAAGTGTTGGCCTAACGGGTTCTTCTGCCTGTGTTTCTTTAATTGCAATGACCTTATATTTCAGTACCTGACTCTTTTCGCAGCACTAAGATACATTTAAAATTAGATTAACAAACTTAGATTTTTCAAACTATAAAATATTCTAAACTATTTTTCAAAACTATTATTTTTGCATTTCTTCTGTCCACTACAGTTTTTAGAAAGTTTGTCTCTTATGTAAAATGTAGTAAAAGAAAGTTATAGATTGTTTTGCTCCAAATATTTTTGTTTTGTTTTTATTTAATGTAACCGTCGCCACAAGTTTCATAAACAATATAAATCTTTCGATCTGACAAGTCCCAGGATCTTGTTGAAATTAATGTTAGAAAATGAAGAGAGGAAAATGATGCTTAAGTCAAAGAAGATATAACTTAAGGTTAATAATCAACTTTAAAGTCGCAACTCTTTACATTAAGTGTGCAAACAACTTTGGGAAACTCAATTAACTCGTGTGTGTCTAAAAGGTAATTGTGTTAATTCTGTAATGACTGTATACGGTGTATGTTTAATATTACTATGATGTTTTACATAATTTATTCAAATGAATTTTCCCTTAAAATTGAAGAAGAGAAAACATTTTATGATCATCAGCTAATTGTTTGATATTTTTTTGTTTTAGTATTGATTAATAACATAAAAAGATTAATAAATTCCTATTATTTTTCCAAGTTTTAAGGCCCTTTAATTTGAATAATTTATTAAATAAATTACTGTATACTTATTTTTACTTTCTCTTACTCCTAGTAAGAGGAAGTATTGTAATCGTGTCAAATTTTCGATATTGAGTTTTCACCGGAAATATCAGTTTTGAGGTCCCCTGAGTCCAAAAAAGTGGTTTTTAGCAAATGGTCTGTGTGTGTGTGTGTGTCTGTGCGTCTGTGTATGTATGTGAACAGCATAGCTCAAAAACGAAAAACCGTAGAATGTTGAAACTTGATATTCCGTCTAGGTATCATCGTGGCATCTGACAGTGGGTCACCTGTCAAAATTCCACAAGCGGAAGTACCACTTTACTTGGTGGTTTTTTTACGTTTTTGCAATTTTCTCAAAAATGCCTCCAACGATTTTCTTCAAACTTGCTATATCAACTACACATACAAAGAGCTACAACTTTTATTTGAAACATTTCTCTGGGAAAATTCAGTTAAGGCCACTTATGGGGGAGGGTGGGATTCGATATTGGGTTTTTACTTGAAATATCCGTTGTGAGGTCCCCTGAGTACAAAAATGAGGTCCCCTGAGTCCAAAAAAGTGGTTTTTAGCAATGTGCGTGTGTGTGTGTGTGTGTGTTGTGTGTGGGTGTGTCTGTGTTTCTGTTGGTCACCTGTCAAAATTCCTCAACCGGAAGTACCACTTTACTTAGTGGTGTTTTTACGTGTTTGCAATTTTCTCAAAAATGCCTCCAACGATTTTCTTCAAACTTGGTATATCATCTACACATACAAAGAGCTACAACTTTTATTTGAAACATTTCTTTGGGAAAATTCATTTAAGGCCACTTATTTTTTTTAGTTTTTGGTTTATTTGTTTAAAAATGTACAATGGTAAAAATGAGATGAAAAAAAAATCACTTAAGTTTAAAGGAAGAAAGAAATAACCCCTTGGTCAGTTTCCTTTGAGCCATCTATTAAGCCAGTCTTGAGGTCACTGCCCTTTGAGCCTTGGGGTGGATTTACTGGTATGTTTTTGGAGGACAGGAGGCATATAAACGGATTAGACTTCAAATGGAATTTAGAATGTCTTGGATTTGGTAACTTCTAGGAAAAAACAGAATACGGAGATCTTTATGGATGGTGTGATTTGAAACATACATCATAGAAAATAGAATAAGAGCATTGTTCATTTTGCGGGTATTTTTGATTGGATTATTTGGATAGACTGAGTGTTGAAACGCTTGGCAGAACCACAAAATTCAATGTTACGTCTAAATAGGTTTAGTTATAATAGTGGGTAAAACTCTCTCTTTAGTCAATGGAGAACATTATCTAGTCGTAGCAACAGTTTATATCATCGGAGACTTTTGATTCTTAAGTCCATAGAGAGGATTCTAGGTAAGTTTTTTGTCTATAAAAAGACCTACATGATCGTATGGAGAATTTTGTTGCTAAAAGTAACAGGAAGTAGGATATCATGATGGAGGGTGAAAGTTATATATATATATTTTTTTTATGTTTAGTATTATTCTCTATCTGCTGCATCACGGTTTAAGGGACTTGAAGATTTCGTGGTCTATACAAATGGTAGAATGGCTGTATAATCTGCAGAGACTCCTATGTAGATGACTTTCTGGATAACTGGGATTAATTGCGCAATATAATAAACAGATTGGAGCCTAAGACACTTCCATGCTGACCTTCTGTTTCACAGGGCAGAATGAGGAAATGGCAGAGCCTTGGCTGATAAAATAATAAGTGGTGCTAAAAATGAGATCTACATTATCATTCTAAATAATACTGTAAACTTCTACAAAATAACAATTGTGTTTTGTAATGCGTCACAATTTTACACAATTTCCTTTGTATTTTGATATAGATTAATATACTTTTACAGAATTCTATTATCTCTGTACATCAATCTATTATCTCAACGAAACTAATCGAAATTATCTGGCAGATTAATATAAAGTTCAAATGGGCAGTTAAATCACACCCTTCACCTTTAATGATAAACCCGACACCCTTTTACCCATCCTTCTCCATGGGGCTTTAATATCAACGGTAGACTGAGTTTGCGGTTTATGGTTAGACAAACGACTAACTTGGAACTCTCCCACTAGACTGTAGAGACTAGAACTAAACAGACGATTTAAACTTCTTTCTAGACTGCTGGATCGACGTTCTAAAAATGACACTTGAAAGCAAAAGACTTGTGGACTTATGAATGTGAGCTTTGGAGTTCAATCAAGCAATCCAATCCTTTCGGTCCAGGGCCTTTCGGCAAATCACCACTGCTCCTTACTATGTCTCCAATCATACCCTCCATTGATCTTTGAAATTCCTTTTGTCCACCACCTAATAACATCCCAGTATAAAAAATTCCATGATTCCACAATTGCCCATCCTAAGCCTCTTATCCGAAGACTGTCCTCTCTCACCATCCCTGATAATCCCCCCCCCCCCCCCAGAAGATTAAAACGCCCCTGGCCTCGGAACTTTTTCAATAATTAAGCCTCCACTTCTCTGAAAATAAATTAAAATTACAAGGGAGTACCTCCATTGGTAAAAAACCTCCCATCTTCTTTTTATTCGGGCCATGTCAATCTCTCGTATATCCAATAGATTCGCATGTTATACGATGTATTGTGGTGGAAAAATATCGGGAAAGGAGAAAAAAAAGAAAAGCAAGTTAAAAACAATATCCAATAGACTTGATACTGATATTGCTCAAATTATGATAATAGGAATTTGTGAATCATTAGATAAAAATTATAAAAGACGTCATCAAAAACAAACCTAACGTTTCAAATGTACATTATTAGTATAATAAATGGCATTGAGAAACATTTTTATAATTTATTCTGTGTCGAATTAAGTACCTAAAAAGGTTACTTCTATCCTTCTATACCTTTAAAGATCCCATTTATTATTAAATCATTTTTAAATAAACTAAAAAAAAAAAAAGTTTCAAGTATTTAAATAAGTGACTTGGACAGAAATAAAGTGAGATTACAATTATTTTTCATAAGTACATAACTTTATTTAGCGGCACTTTTTCTAATCGTTAAAACTTCACGAGAGAGGACGACCATTTATTTAAAATAGATCATTTAAAAGTTACGAGTTCTAACAGCTAGGTCCACGTCGTTGACATGGAGTTATCTATATATATAAAAAAATTCAGCATCCGTATGTTTATGGCCGCAAAACTCGAAAAGTAGTCGTTGGATTGACTTGACATTTTTACACAACTTGTATTTCTATATAAGAGTGTTTATATATACTTTTTATTCCGAAGTTCCCACGGAAACGAGAAATTCCGAGCGTTTCGCGAGGTTGGCAAATAGACAGACGCAGACGCGTTGCGATCGTGGCGCTCTTTCTGAACCTCTTTCTCAACTACTTATAAGTATCTCTCACCCCATCAGTCTGGAACTACCTCACACCAGTCTCGCGCAGTATTAGTAGACAAGGTGTTCCAAAGCATCGAAACAAATAATCAAAATCACGCATGATTAAACGGAAGAGCCATTCTATCTGCTAAAAATGTCGACGTACTCGATATGAACAACATCATTCTAAACAGAATCGCAGGTGAAACAGTGACATACAAAACCATTGACTCCTTGATGGACCAAAGTGAAGTTGTGAATTTTCCAACAGAATTTTCTTAATTCACTCGATGTTCCCGGATTACCGCCGGGTACATTTCAAAATTGGAGTGCCAATTATATTACTCCGAAACATCAATCAGCCAAAGTTATACAAACTTACATGATTAGTAGTTAAAAAATTGATGAATAATCTAATTGAATAATTGAAGCAACAATTCTCATTGGGCTTCATAAAGGTGAAGAGTACTCCTTCCACGAATACCACTCAAACGACTTCAATTCCAATACGCGTTGCGTTCGCTATAACTATCAATAAAGCGTAAGGACAAACTTTGCAAGTGTGCAGTTTGAATTTAGAAAACGAATGCGTCTCTCATGGGCATTTTTTTTTAAATTTTTTTTTTTAATAATAATCCCACTAGAGGGCAGTACCGGAGCTCGCGCTCATCCCTGCCCGTACACAGTACAACCAACTTATAATACAAATCTATAGACGCGTGGGCAAAAATTTTATCCGATAGAAATTCCTAGTCTATGCACTATTCCGTAAAAGATCAAATATTAAGTAAATATTGAGTAAAAGGTCCAAATACTTCGTAAACGATTAATATATTTCTAATCCACTGGCCTGTAACAATTCATTTCATTTCCCATTCACAATATTTACATCTCAAACCATTTACAAAACAAAACTGTTCCCCTGTACTCGATATTCCAGGGGAGCCACAACTAAACTATCCTAATATATCTATTATACGAATACACTAATCCTACACCCTAACCTTACCGCATTCATACCACACACACAACTATAAATAAATAATGCACTCAACCCACGTTCACTCCGCCTACTCTACCCAGCTATTGTTAACCCTTCTGGATAATGCCGCGGATGCGAATTTACTATAAGCTTCATAAGCAAACTTATTTTCCAATAATAGACCAAGATTTTTACTATTTAGTCCCACATGAAATCCAATCTTTCCCAACATTTGCAATCTTAGGTCTTCATATAAATGCAGTCAAAGATTATATGCTCCGCGGACATCGAAAATCATTCACAAGCCCCATATCGTACCACTTTCCATTCAAAAGACCATGCCCTGTCACCAATCGCGCTACAGCGTAAGAAAACTCTGAGGGAACCACTCTCCTGCCTCCAGCAGCATCAGGAACAAAACGAAAGGTTGTCCTGCCCTTACTCGAAGAAGCCCAACGAGCTTTCCATTTCTCCCGTAAATCGTCATCTATTTTTATACTTTCCTGTTGGAATCTCCAGAGCTCAAAATCACTACTCCCCGCCTGAATAGGTAACGCCTCCACCGTTATACCGGCAAAGGAAAAGTTCCTACGCTTTCTCTCATGGGCATTATACTCGTATGTCGCATGCTCCAGAGTCGGTAAACCATCTGATCTTTATGTTTATGTAAACGGACAAACAAAAAATGTACTCCATTCACTAGCTTTACAATAAAAAAAGACTTTTAGTTAAAAATATTTTTTCTTTCTTTCCTTTCAGTGCACACATCGCAAAGTAGGGTATTAAATTGAATGATGTGTTTTCTTGCTGAATCTATGTTAACTATAATACTTCTCTTTACTTCCTTAATAATTAAAATCAGACTGAGCCACAGCGAAGCGTGGCCGGGTTTAGCTAGTTTATCTAATAAAAATAAGATTTAAAGGAAAATTGCCGATATTTTTCTTAAAATAAAAAGCCGAGATAGATAAAAAAAAAACACTTTCTGCTTCCTTCTCAGAAGGCTTATCAGTAACTTGTTTTAAATAATCTTGTTTGGCGGAACTATAAAAATAAATTGTTTGCCTCATCACAAATATTTGTCTCATATTCCTGGTACTATTAAATACATTTATACTACTTATTTAGTTATACCTGAGTTTCCCATCAAGTAAATTTCCTCCGTAATTTTATGTCCCAGCGCTACTCAGCACTCTGCCAGCTCCTCTGCAGTGGTGGGTTCCATCGTCTAACACGCTCTGGTCCTCTCTTAGAAGGCATCCTTCCTATATGACCATATCATCTCATCTTTTTATTAATTCGTTCCTTATCCTTTTCATTCTTGTTCTCCTCAGGAGACTTGCATCGGCCACAATATTGCATCCACGCAAGAGTATAGTATTATGGTAAAAATGTATACTATTTATGATTACAATCTTTGAGCTTTAAAAAGGATATTCTTAATTACAGATCCTTTGAAATATTCATTTAAAATTTAAATTAATTTATTACAAATATATATTATTATTATCATGAACTTCTGGCATTTAGCCATGTAGCGGGGCACCCGTTATTATAATCATCATACTTGTAAATTTTTGCTCTGAAGCTTTTCTTTTAATAATCTTGATTTTTTTTCTTTTCTTTTTTTCTGTCGCTTCACAATAATCTGTCTTTTATTTACTCTACTTTGTAAAATTGTATTTTATTTTTGTTTTCTTTTTTTTTTATGTTAATCTCAAGTGCGAAGTTTTTTTTTTTTGAGTTTCTTTGTTCATTTTACGTTTAATTTATATGTATTTATTATGTTTAAGAAATTGATGTCTTAAGGTATATTTTAAGAAATGTATTTTGTTTAAAATCCTAAAAATGTATGTTGTAAACTCCTGCGTAATGGTTTATAAGTACAGAAAAATTCTTGTTCTTCAATAATCCATTTCCACCGTTCTTATATAGTGGCCCAGGTTTCTGCTCCGATTATTAGAATACCTTCAACTGCAGAATGCAAAATCCTTTTCTTATTTCTCTTGGAAATTATTTTATTGCAGAGAAGCTTATGCAAGATTCTCACCACTTTACGTGTCTGGTCACATCTGCTCTTGGCACGGATTTTCCTTGCTCATCCTCCCTCTTTATTATCCAGCAAAGATCCCATGTATTTATAGAACTCCAACTTCCGGCCAGGCTCGCCATCTAAATCCAAATCACTTTGTTCAACATCACCGATCACATATATTCACTTTAGTTGACGTATTTTCGTTTCCCATTAATTACATTTCTAAATATGGTGGTAAGGGTTTGGATGAGAATATGTAAAGTTATGAGTCATCAATAGAAGCCGAGCATCTGAGTAAACTGCTTTGTGCAAACCATCAATAGCTTAAAACTACTTGTCTGCAAAACAACAGTAAACTCAGATGCTAGATTTCTATTGATAAGGCGCATAAGTTTATAAATTTTCAATCAATCCTTTACCGTCCTATTTAGAAATATAAAGTGATAAGTAGTAACCATGCTTCCATCCTTTAGTTGCTAAAAAGAGACTCGATAAACTGTTTCTCTGTCTCCTTGGTAAAATCTTCCTTTGTTCATTTCCTTTATTAAACTTATGAGTCAATCTTTAATACCTATAACCTCAAGGCTGCCCATACTGTTTCTTTTAGACTTTCTCTGAATCTATGAAAGCCGAGTATAATTTTATATTCCTCTCCTAACACTTTTCTAGGAATTGTCTCATTATAAATATGTTGACCAAACAGAATTTTCCTCCAGTAAAACCAATCTGCTACACGGGAGTAACGTAGCTTACCCCTAGCTTATCCCTCGAAAACCTCTTCTCTCCCAGCAAGAGCTTTAATAGTAGCGAGAGCTTCCATTTTCTAAAAGTATTGAAAAAAATAAAACCAGTGTTCCAGTCACCTGTGAAAAATATCCATGTGTCAAATTATTTAAACTAGTTTTGGCATGATTTTGCAAGAATCGGACCGTCATCCATAAATTGTACAACCAAAGGATGTAGGTTATGGTATTATTAAATGATTAAGAAAAATAATGTTTATTTATTCATATATGGTAGCTGGTCAATTGATTAGTTGGTAGTAGAGAATAAGGAGAGAGACTTAACTAAGTCACTGCTTTATAATTAAATATTAAATAAACTGCACTATAATTAAATATTAAAGAACTTGAAATTGTTTTAGTGTCTTGCTTTAGTGATCTTGCAATTGTATTTCAGGATTGATTTATTGTAGATTGAGAAAGACTAGACTGAGAGAATAGAAATAGGAGCTTACAGAGAGATGGATGTAGTTGATTCGGCAAGAATAGACAATTGCTCTAGAATGTTGAACACTGTTCTTAAACTTATCTCAAGAGGGTGGCTTCTTATGAACGCCATTGGTCCTGAGATTTTCTTCGGCATCTCAAAAAAAAACTGCCTGTCAGGCCGTTAGAAATGTTTCATGGAAACATACACTTTATCTGGTAAAACAGTGCGGAGCAGATGCAATCCAAGATCTTCTTAGAGGTCCCATCAAAGACTCGCACAACCAATTTTCTTGGCAAAAAAAAAGTAGAGCCATGGAAAATCACTGTCCTGGTTACAGGAAGCATCTACATAGTATGGTCTCACTACGGATCTGTTCTGTAGAACGGGTGACCAGAAGGATGAACCACTTGGGGAGTGTGAACACTAAGCTTGCAGACGATTCCAAAAGTTTGACACCTGTAATTTGGAGCCGAAGCCGGGATCTCTGTTGCCTCAGCTATGGTGCTTTGTACGATACAGGGCAGAGATGAGTTGTCTTACAGGGGACACAATGGACCCACCAGTGGCCTAAATGCATAACTTCCTTAGGGAGAACCATGTCCTATATCAGATTACATTAAACTGATCTTGGACTCTTCATATCTACGAAATCCTTAGGGGAAAGAAGTAAAGCATCTCAGATGCGCTGTGGCAAAGTGAAAGGTGGGTGCTGCCTTGTAGTAATGATAAGCATATGTGTCAAGCCATTACTAATGCTATCACTAATGCGTTCTCTGGATAAGCCGTGACGTACGGCTATTTATTTACTTGCAAAGAGTTTCCATACATTCCTAAATTTGATTATGATTTGATAAAGTTTGCCCGACTTTCATGAAGTCAGCTGGTAAATTTTGCCAGAAATCTTATTAGTTTTTATTACTAAACTTTCGAAACAACCCTCGAAGCAATCAAGGCTCAGTGCTAACGCTTAGGATAAAACTTAAAATAAAAAAACTTAAATTTTTGCCAACGTTTCGACAAATATGTTGTCTTTATCAAGGCATAAAAATAAGAAATGTTAAAAAATCTTCAAAACATGACAACTTTAGCTTATGTATATTTTAGGAAAAATAAATAGTTGGGAACACTTCAAAACCACAGACAATAGTGGTGTTTCAACAGACTCTGTTGAAAGTAAGAGTTAACCCAGAGTCAAAGTCAGCATTCTATGGCCTCATTTTACCTTGGAAGAACACGTACAAGAAAAAGAATTCAAAATATATCGAAAGACGACAGCAAAAGTCCATACATTTTTAAAAATTATTTTAATTCTTTTATAAATTCTTTACTAGCGAAAGAAGATTAGCCTTAATTTTCCGTCGTAGCTCAATGAGCCATTGTAAGTACTATACTGTAACAACAACTGATAGGAATTATAAGAAATGCTCAAGCGTACAAAAAAAAACAATAGATTTAGATTATTAAGTTAAAAATGATTGGGAAAAATGATATTTCTTAGTCCATTAATTATAAAGGATAAAGGTTAATTAAATGCTCGAAAAGGCAGAATAATGTCTAATCTTGACTAACTATATAAACATATTTCAATTATTGTCCACTCCGGAAAATAGTAAAAAGGGTAAAGTGAGTAAAACATTTAACGCTTTGTAAATTAGGAAA